>BQNB010065506.1:0-34918 GCA_026074375.1 Tanacetum coccineum
GGTGCTAATAGTTTAGGGTACATTTGTGCCAAACTCACAAAGTTTCAACATAAACACCCCCTTTCCCTCTCTCTCGTCACTGCTAACACACACACACTTATAAATTTCTTTTCCCTTCTCACCCCAAAATCGTCATACTTAAGAACTCAAGAATCAGACCATTTCAAGCTATAAGGTAAACTTCAAAAGTGTTCCTCTACATCTACACATCCTATCTGTAAAAGGAATTTCGTTTTAATTCGTTGGTTAGCTCGATTTCCCTAGAAATTGGTTTAGGGTTCATGAAAATCAAAAGCTGTCCAAATCCAAAATTATTAGAGGGGTTTTGATACTTACGGGATGTAGATTACTCGTCTATAGCAGTTTGTTATAGGGATAACAAACAAATAGGATTTGCTTGATTCTTTGTTGTGAAAATTGGATGTATTAGGAATTACTTGATATATGTGATGGGTTTGCTTTTATTTAGCACCAATAACCTTTCTTGTTTGCATTTGAGTGAGAAAGTCCAATGCTTGTATGTAAAGTTTGTGTGTTTGATTCCAACGAGTGACACTTTACTCGTTATATGCTTTAAATGAAATTTTTGTGGTCATTTCTTGTTATAACTGGTTAGATATGTTCATGTATGTTTGGTTTACATGTTTAGACTGTATAAGTGTAAAAAATAAAAGATTGTATAAATCATGTTTGATAGACGGTGTTTTATACGTCTGGGACTATAGACGACGATTTATGCATGAAATCATAGACTGCGATTTATACAGACCAAGATTAGATGGTGATTTATACACTGGCCATAGACGGCGATTTATACATCTCATGATAGACGGCGATTTATACACTGACCATAGACGGCGATTTATACATCTCATGATAGACGACGATTTATACACTGGCCATAGACGGCGATTTATACATCTCATGATAGACGGCGATTTATACAATTCTGTTAGGTGGTGATTTATACATGGTCTTTTAATTTTATGTCATTCGTCTTACACTTTGTCTGAATGCCTGCTAATGTGTTGAATCTGTCCTGCTAATGTTTGAACTAATTTGAGCCATATAAATCAGAATAGGTCAATCAGTAATATATGAATTTGGTTGTATATGAACTGTATTGGAATATTCTTAGCAGAAACATGAATCCAATTGCAACTCAACAAGCTGCTCTCGACAATGCTTTGGTCCCTCCTGAGAAGAGACTAAAGATTGAAAGATGCAATCCTAGAATTGCATTTAGCAAACCACAAAGAGAAGAAACATATCAAGTCACCTTGGAAGCTCTCAAGCTATCTCATTGCTATCCCGCATTCCAGATTACTGCTGAAGTCCCAGAAATCTACATGCATCTATTTTGGACTACCATCAAGAAGATCGGAAATTCAGATGCATACAACTTCAAGCTGGAAAAGAAGAAGTTCCGAGTTGATACGGAAGTCTTTCGTGAAATTCTTTAGATATGTCCCAGAATTCTCAACCAAGACTTTATTGCACCGCCTTCAGAAGAAGAATTGGTTACATTCATTCAGGAACTTGGTTAATCTGGCAAGTGTAATATGTTATCTTCAATTCATACTTATCAAATGCACCAGCCTTGGAGAACATTTGCTGCAACCATCAATATGTGCATTTCTAGGAAGACAACAGGACTTGATAGGCTCAGGGAATCACGAGCTCAAATCTTGTGGGGTATGTACAATCAGAAGAATGTTGATTATGTTGCTCTGCTCTAGGAAGACTTTATGTATCAAGCTAATAACAGAGAAATAAGTTCAGCATGCAAAGAGCACATTCCCTGCCCTAGATTCACTAAAGTTATCATCGATCACTTCATCTCCAAAGACAAAACCATCTCTATGAGCAACAGAATTAATCTTCACACTTTCCGTGATGATTCTCTGTTGGGTACTTTGATGTAACACCCCCAAATTTACAACGCAACAGAATATCACTTTGGGATGCTACTTCATAATACACGCACACGAGTCACAGTAAACGACTTCAAAAGAAACATTTATAAAACAAAATCACATTCGATTTATTTAAAAAGAAGATCAGAGTTATAATGGTCCCAAACCAGTTTTGGAAATATATTTCTAATGTGTCACAACACGACTCGTTTTCTTAAAAACTTCTTTATCGAATGTATAAAATTTCACCAAGTTCCAATCCTTCGATATCCGCGTTCTGTCCCATCCAAGCAAGCTTAAGCACCTAAACCTGAGATACATGCTTAAAAATGTCAACACAATGGTTGAGTGAATTCATAGAGTTTACAAATAACAGTCAGAACATATGGTTGGTTCCACAAAACATTTATAACCTTAGAACGCAGTTTGGTTCCACCAAAAACATATATGACTTGCTAGCTAGGCAAGCCACACCACATTTCTAACTTTCATGAGCCTGTGTACTGAACCTTAACATATTTATCATTATAGATAAATAACTGACCGGGTAGTATGCCACCACCCCTAGACTCAATACAGAATGTCCGTTACAGGATGTTCACCATCAGATTCAGAACCCGGACAGGGTTATCAAACCCAATAGATCTATTTAATGCATTCAGCGTTTACCTCATCGATAATTAACGGTCACACAGTAAAAGTCATATACTCATGGCAATGAAATTATATTATCATATCAAAAACACTTGCGTTCCATTTTCGTAAACAAACAACATCAACCACGTATAAAATTGCTTATGTTCAATTTATAAAACAAGCAACAACAAGTACGTATAAAACTACTTGTGTTCTACTTTTCAAAACAATAACAACAAGTGCGTATAAAAACAACTTGTGTTCACTTTTCAAAACATGCATGTATCCCCCTCGCGGGTTTATAAAACATTCAAAAATAGTTCAAAAGCGAGGCTATGAACTCACCTTGATCGAAGACCACGATCAATAATCAACCAGTTCACGAAACGTCACCGATAACGAACTCGACTGCAACCTATAATTATATCGCTCGGTTACTATATAATAAAGTACGATCGAATGATGCGCACATCGCAACGATAGAAATCGTATAAAATACACACGTGATGAGAAATCCTCTTGCGCGACCTAGATCCTAACACTTGGTATACTTTAGATACTATCTTTCTTTCAAACATAAGTTGTATCACCTTATTGAAAACTTTCTATTTTCGGAAACTTTCTATTTTTAGAAAGTTACCACTTTTAGTAAGTTCGGGTATCTAAGTATATTTTAATACCTTGGTACTTATTTACTTCATCACCTTCTCACGTTCAACGATCAAACTATCAATCACCCTTTTATGAAGTTATACTTCATATAATTACAAAGTTACTATTTTTAGAAAGTCCGACCATTCAGACGTGTTAGTCCATAAAGTGTTTTATTTTCCATTTATGACCATCTATTAGAGTCTTGCCGTCATATGACATCCTCGACGACACTTTCCTTATATATTTATATGTATATATGTACTTAATTATAGAAGTTTCTATTTTTAGAAACGTCATCTTTAAATGCAACCGTTGTTCCAAAAATACCATTATCAATAAAATAATAGTTGTTACTGTTTTGACTAACCCATATCATTTTTTGACAACTTAAACGGCGCGTTAAGTCTACGTTTGACTTTATTTGAATTTTATCATATATATTTCCTTAAATCTGACCCGTCCAAAACGACCCGCTAAATCACATTTTCACGACTCGGACTCTTAAGCAATTTAATGTAAAAAGACATTTCGGACAACTTTTTAGTTTTACCCGAGACCCGAAACTCCAAAGAATATGACGAAAATGCCCCTGCAAGTTTCTGCGCAGTTTTTAATATATACTTTATTTTTCTAACCCTCGACTTGGCCTAACTTCTTCGTTTCAAATCGTTAAATTCTGAAATTTACATGTCAAAAGCGAAACGGCATTCCGGAAAACTTTCGTGCTTCGTCGGAAGGCTAAACGGACTCGAAAGTGCTCAAAACGCTCATGTTATTTTCTGCACAACTTGTATAAAAAGAAAAAAGCTGATTGCATTTTTGTAAAATTTCCAAACTTCGATCGGCTCTAAAATCTTCGTTATTAGGAGTTACGGAACGATCCACCTACCGAAACGTTCGTAAAAATACCCTCTATCATATTTCTTAAACCAAAATTAGATTTTATAATTTATCGGATCTCGTTTTCCATGCCAAAGTTTTTGTTCGAAACTCGCTCGTCACAAATCGCGCCAAAACCATTTTTGACCCAAAATCACTTCACAACATATCAAGAATAGCTTATCAGCAACATCTTAATATTTCAAATCATCCAATGTTATTTCTAATCTAGTATAATGCAAGATCCTTCGGATTTCATCACATGCACGAATCAAAATCAATTTTACATGAAAAATAATTATAGCATAGACTTTAAAATACTTACAAATGCTTACATAAGCAAGATCGATAATCAAACTCGTTTCCTTCCTTTGTTTTCTTTGTTAGCCAAAACCCAACAACATCCAAACAACATTTTTTGTAACTTTTTAACAACTCAAAGCTTTCAAAAAACACGCCATCTATTGTTGTTATACTCGGTTAACACCCGAAAATCTTCAAAACTAACCCGAATCAAAAGTAGATAAATACTCAACGCATGTGTAATTTTCCTAGTGGGTTTTGTTTAGTTTTTCGTAAGGATTAATATTTTGTAATCGGATCGCAATGCATGCAAGTTGATGGTGGTTTTTGGTGGTGGCTTGGTCTCGTCGGACATAAGAGGGGATGGAGGTGAAAGATGAACATTTTTGGGAAATGATAAATGGTGTGAATTGAGTTAGTATTTATAGGAAAATAGTTTGGGCTTTGACACAATTGGTCATCGGTCTTTCAAAGTTTTATAAAATAAGTCACAAGGACGTTTGTTTTGGTCGATAACCGGCCATGAGGCTCGGGTTTATAATTTCGTAAATATTTTTCTTTCGTCAAATTTAATTTAGTCAAAAACCCTTAATAAAATGTTAAATCATGTAGAAACAAAACTTTCGACACGGTTTCGGCTAACTCGGGACGAGGACAATAAAACACTAAAAATAAAATAATTAACTTTTGGGATAAAAATGACGAGATATTAAAATCTCTAAACCACGTAAATAAATAAAATCTTAAACACGGCTTGCGACGTAGCCCAAAAATAATAATTCTCGCCAAGACGGTCAAAAATGACGAAGATAAAATAATTATTTCAACTTGTCAGTAGAAAAATAAATCGCGGCTCGGGATAAATGTCGGCCCAAAACACGTGTTGTTACATTCTCTCCATCTTAAAGGAGCGACGTCCCGGTGCTCAATTCAACTTATTCGTCCAAAGCTCACACATGGAAATATAGACTTTGATCCTTGAACGGACTCATACGTTCTCACGCGACGGATATGCGACGTTACACTCGCAAAATACGAGGCGAAAGATCAACACAAACACAATGGTAAATCTTACCAACCAAAATTGACCACATACGCCAAATCGTTCTCATCAAAAGAGAACACACATAAAGTCGCGGAAAATAAATATTCCAAAAATAACCACGTCGCTCTCCATATATCGGAGGACGAATACTTCAAAAAGTATTATAGTACTCTACACATATACACCCATATTTTCACATATCGGCTTAGGATAGCACATAAATTATCATAATTCGTGCTCAACACGTGGGTTCATACCTAACTGATCAAATTTCTCATTTACATTGGGTAGGCAAAATTCGCCGATCCAACTCAAATATACTATGCTTGCCAAAAAGTCAAGCCATTTCGACAATAATTCTGACTTAATCACGGCTAAGACTTAACCAATAATGTCATGCTTGCTAATTAGTCAAGCCATCTCGATCAATAAGCCTTGGGTAGGTGTACACATCAGATCCAAATCATATTAAACAATCACATAGAAGCGGCGACATATACGCCCACATTTAGTAAACCATGAAACACATAGAAGACACATTTTTACGAATTTCGATGGCGGTGCTCCCGCAACTAAACATAAAAGATCAACAGGATCTATTCGAGCATCAAGGGTTCAACACCCGTGCTTTCAAAGACGGTGATTTCAATTGTCCCTCATTTGACCATTATCATAATCCGTTCAATCCCAACACATCGTATCGGTCGTCGGACGTATAGACTAGGTACGTTTAAACAATCCACACACATTTACTAGGTGATTTCTTTAGAATTTCCAACTTCATTCCCTTCGACTCAAGGCGTAAGCCATTTCGATTGTCCCCCTTTCTAGAAATGGTGACGGATGTCTCCATTGGGTTCCATTAGGGTTCCGATCCTTTCTCTTGGCTTCGCGCGACTAGAGTCCTTTCAATCAAGGAGTAAGAATCACTACACCCAACCGTAGGTCGAGCATCACATAGGACTCTTTCTCAATCCTTGACGATCGAACACTTATGTCGAACAATGTCACCACAGCCTTTTGTTTCGTGGAAAGAAGTCTTCTTCACGACTATCAGTTGATACAACAAGAATAATTCACATTTAACATTGGAAAATTTCCTTTACCCCCATTAGTCGGCATAACCAAGGTAATACGCACATTTGATGTAGGAGAAGTCTTCTCCATTTCACACATCTAATATCGGAGTTATCAAAACCCTGCTTTCATCCACTTGGGCTGTCTTATGACCCCAAGAATATCTTTTCTCAATGTCGGTACCAAGTTTCTCGGTATCTTACCATCTAACCAATTTCATTCATTTGTCACATAAACTATCGGGTATATGTATATATATACCCATTCGCAGTGACATTCTATCCCAATACTAGCTCTTGAAAATTTGTCATTACACGGCATGTTGATATTCAATTCGACTTCACACTAAGTCTCGTTATAACAAGAAACCGGTCCACTTCTTAGGCGACCTAAACTACATAGTCCCTCCTAAGCTTACTTACAACGACTAGTTCAATCAAAATCTCTTCCACGAGGTCAGGTCCAAGGGACCTTCTATGTCACTACACAATTTAAAAATCTCCATCATCTATAAAATATCATTTTTGTTGGAGTTGCATAAAAAAATCAGATGGTTCAAAATCGGCATGCTTTGTAGAATGGCATTCATAAATAATTTTTTTTAAACGTTTAAAATGATTCATGGGTTAAAATCATTGATTTGTAAAACGTCATCATGTTGGTTTAAAGTTAAAGATCATAGCAAGTATAAAGAACACCCAACAAGGATAAGGGTAAACAAAGAAGATACAAGCGCAAAAGAGTGCTAGCGGGAACCGCTACACTTCCTAAAAATCCGGATCCTATCGAAACAGGATGAAATCTAAGGTAACAATGGCAACCTAGCCCTAACCACTCATTCTACTAGAGCATCACATACATAGCCCGCATAGAGCTCTAAATTAAAACCATGACTAAAGAATGCACAATCACAACACTGGTGATAAGATAAAAAAAATTAGGTAACAATGACCTCAAACCAATAAACCTTTAGCTTCTTGATTATTTTCTAGATTTTACCTCCTCATCACTTTCAACGTATTTATTAAATCATGAGTCCGCAAAGCTTAGAACAACCGCTCAATTCTAAGTTTGTTCAATATTTGAACCTCTAGTTTCACATATTCAGGTGTTGCCATATAAATTTTTGGACTTATTACTCATTCAAATTTTTGTCTATATTTTTCGACTAGTTTTGCCGTTTCGGCGATAACTCTTTTGTTGAGTGTCAATACAACTCCATCCGAATTCCTACATGTACCTAGGATGTCTCTCTATCTCCTAGTCAAATTTTCCCAGGTCTTTATATACCAAATATATTTTAAAACACTCCCAACAAGCTGCTAATCAAAAGCAGTCTCTACGAAATTGCGATAAATTTTTGTAGCTTACGAAAGCGATCAAAATCTAAAACCTATGTGTGAAAAACTAGATGGGGAGTTGAATAGTTTACCGCTTTTTACATTAATGTTATGCTTGTTTATAAAAGTTTAGATTTGATTTTGTATGATCTCAATATGTGCACAATATGAACAATGCAAGTAAGTAAGTAAATGACAAGTAAATGTAAAAGACAAGAGATAATAGTTAGAAAGATCAAACCACAACACAAGGATTTATAGTGGTTCGGTAATGAAGCGCCTCTTCGCCCTACTCCACTCCCCGAGCACCAAACTCGAGAGTTCTCTTCACTATATCAACAAACTCCCTTTAGGCGGAGAAACCCGTACACAACTTTGCTTACACCAATTTTCGACACTAAGCGAAATATCAAGTTCTAATCCTAGCTAGAACCAATCTATTACAACTCTTGTAGGCTAATCACACAACTTCACAACAACTCACGACTTTGCGTCTCTTCATGACTTCTCTTCACTTTACAACTTATCTTCGCTTCACAACCAAGACACTACTACGATCACACCAATCTAACACTACTAACTAAGATCACCTCGATCTAACTCTACTTACAATGATCACCACAATCTACTTGATATACAAAACTACTATACACACCTTTACAATATACACAAATGATTTACAAGATCTAACACAACTTCACAACAACAACAACTAAACTACAACACTTCTTGACTTGATGATAAAAAGTATTCTTCTCTTGCATTTGAGGAGTTAAGCTTGGATCACTTGGAAACAAAGTTTTGTGATTAAATGATCAAATGATTTGTAAGAGAGTATAAACTGATTTAGAACAGAAAGAAAGTGTGTGCAAGAGATGAGAAAATCAGTGGGGAATAGTCCAGTATTTATAGGCCTTCTGACCTGGAAAACTGTATGTGCGGTCCCCTTAAATAGGGTGTCGGTCCCCTTAAAATTAAGGGGGCCGCCCGTTATAATTAAGGGGGCCGCCCAAGCCTGACACTCCCTTTTTTTATCTTTTTTAAGGGAGGTTGTAAAACCTAAAAATTTCAATAAGTGTAAAATTATCAAAATACCCCTAATGCAAGAAAATCTATAAAAGCTTAAATATATTTCAGTTTAATTATAGAAATTATGAAAATACAATATAAAAATGTTTGTGACATTTTTATAAAAAATGTGAGGTTAAATAAAAATTCATTTGATCATGAAATGCATTAAGCATATGTTTATTCATATATTTAAGTGATTAAATTTTCAAAATGAAAATTTACTACTAATTACTTGTTTACAAATAATTTTTCATTAATCGTTTTAATATTTTGTGATTATCAAAACGTAGAGATGTCGAAAAATATTAATAACGTTTTTAGGCATTATTTCTATCAACAATCTCCCCCTTTTTGATGATTACAAAATCTAAACTCATTAAATGAAAAAATCATTTTAAACAAGTATTTAGTGAGTTTTATTTCCATTATCCCCCTTTTTGTAGAATAAAAAAGGCTTCGCCGATGAATATGTGAAAAGTCAACGGGATGAACGCTCCCCCTTGATGTGTACTCCCCCTCGTTCAAGGGCACCAAGGGATCGAGCTATTGATAACTTTGCTACAAAACAGGTTAGAAGAACAAGATAATCATTTCTAACATATAGCAAATAGAAAAAATATTTAAACATGTTGATAAAGCTTAACAAGTGTCAAGTTATTTGTGTAAACTAACAATCACAAATATATATCAACTAGGCTTAACTTTTATTGATATGAAAAATTCAACCAACCAAAAAGAAAACAAGTGCATAAAAAATATAAGACTAAGGAGCATTCATTAAACATAAAAATTGTGTATAAAACACAATCATGCATACATCAAATAGAAGTAATATGCTTGAAACATATTAGTACAACATACATTAAATTAAACTACAATGATCCTATCATTCCTAAAATTCTATAGGACTTGCTTGCAAAAGGTTTGGTTGACAATTACTTGAAAGTGACTAAACATGGTGTGTGTTTAGTTTGGTGAAAGTGATGATGGTGGTGGTGAATTTGGGTTGTGAGGGTTGTTATGAGCATGTGTCTATGAGACAAACATGTATTGGAGTTCATCTCCAATTCCAAAGATAAGAGTAACGGTTGTAGAATTGCAATCACAAAGATGATACAAACATGAGTCTCCATGTGCCTCAAGAAGGTTCCAAGGAATAGGGTGGCCAAAGATAGGTGGAGAAGGTGATGGAGTATTAAATTGGACATCAAGTAGGGTAATTGGTGAAAGGGTAAGAGTGATATTCCATGATGTATTTATCTTGAGTTTGTAGGTGGTGGAGGAACTCTTGAGGAGTATGATGTTGGTGAGTTTCAAGTAACCATTAGTTGATGATGATGTGGATGATATTGGTGATTTAGGTGTGTAAGTCAATGGAGGATGAGGAAGTACCTTTGGTTGATTGTTTTTGAAGGTGCATTAGGAGCACTAGGGGATGAGATTTGATGAATTGGGTGATGAGGTTTTAGAGTCGTCGTGAGTTAAATCCACAAACAATTATTTTGGTAGAATGATGTTGATTTTTTATCTTTTGGAAGCTTAGGAAATGGAGGCACTAGTATTCCATGTTGGTTTATGTGGTTTTGATAAGAATGAAGAAGATGATGAAGTGGTGGTGATCATTTAGAGGGAATTTATTTGATGAGAATGGTTAGAAATGGAATGGATTTGAATAAGTTTAAGAATTTCCAAAATATGTTCGGGTTTTCTGGGTAAGGAATAGTGAGGCTGAAGATAAAATAGAGTCAAAAAGCAGAAAGTAAACAGTAAAATACCCATGAATCAGAATGGTCGGTCCCCTAATTATGGCGAGTCCCTTAATCTTTAAGGGGACCGCCCTTATGAATTAAGGGGCCCTCCCATCTGGTGTTTTTCAAACGACCAAAAATTTGATTTTTGTAACAATTTTGTGAGAAAGGTTATGTTTTGGTGGTCAATTTGCAGCAAGTCCCATGTAAACATATATGAAATCAAGTATATCATGCATGTTTGCAACAAACAAAAAAAGTATATAAAATAAGAATGCATAATTATAAGAGCATACTAATAATTCATAGAGATTAAAGTACCTAAGCAAGCTAAACAAGTTCAAGTTCATCCGACTAAGTCGGGTTGTCATCACAGAATTAATTAAACATAAACATAAGTTCACATAAAGTTCTAAACCAATTATTCTACCAAGCTAGTCACCATTCAACATCTTCACTTCTTTTTCTTGCCGAAGACTCCTCGCAATGTCTTGCCAAATGACTTGAATCCACCTATAAGTTTCTTATGCATTTGTTGTGTTTGATTGAGCAAGTCGGTTTGACGTTCTAAGAGAAGATCATCATTTTGTTCAGAAGAACTAGGAACGTCATATTATTGGTATTCGAGAGGTCCGAGAGAGTTTAGGTAAGTGGTAGGAGATGGGGTACTAGCACGAGAAGCACCATCATCTCCTTGGTGAGATGAAGATCCACGGTTATGATGGGCGGAAGTTGATAAGACGGAGTGACAGGATTTTCCACGATAACTTTGAGGTCGACGGGTTTGTCTTAGAGCAAGTGGACGCATGACTCGTTCAACGACATCGTAGATGCCATTGTCAAGATGAGGGTAGTGTTCCATGACATGTCGAAAGAGAAGTGTCAAGAACATACCATAAGGAAGATGGGCTTTAGGAGTTGCTCGTGCACTTTCAATTCTTTTGACAAAGAAATAGGCAAGATTATATTATTGCTCGGCTAGGATACAATATAATATATCAGGCAAAAGGCCAAGCCGGTAGATGGTCCCTGTTACTGCTAGTCTGAACACATTCACATAAATGAGTTGTTCCAATCTTTATCAAGTCTTGTCAAAGTTTCGGTTTAATTAAACTGTATTTGGTGACAGAATGAACGTTTTTTGTGTTTGACTTTTTTGCGGTTAGGGTCAACACGTTTGAAAATTGAAGAAATTGAAGAATTTAATAAGGAGTAGGAAAGGTCGTTATGATATGGTCCCTTCTTTTGGTTTCTTGGGAGTATGCAAGAGAACCAAGATCCTATTCGTTTGTGAATACGGCTTGACCAGTGAATGTGATTCTGAGGATTTGACCGAATTGTTGGAGAGAGAGAGAGAGAGAGTGATGAATTTGTTTTGAATCATGAAGGAGATAAGAATGACGTCGGAGTCATCTCTTTGAAGAGTGACTTGACTATAAAAGTCTAGAATGAAACGAGGGACAATTGGCTCATTGATTTCGTAGAGACAATTGAGACGAATGTTAGAAAAACAACGATCGATGTGATCAGATGTGTAGTAAAGTTGATCAACAACTCTACCCTCATGAATACATCGATCTTCGATAGGTTTGTAGACGTGTGCGATAGAAGGAGAGATACCGGGTGTTTGGGATACTTTGAGAATGTAAGAACGGGTAAGAGAGGTATCACCAACGGTTGCTCGAGGCATGTTTGTCAACTAAACAAGACAACAACAAAGTAAAATATTATTATAAGTAAAAAAATATAAAGTTTTGAAAATGACATATGTGGGACAAGGATTACTTCGACTCCAAAAATAAAAACCTAAGAAGTTATCCATATGTTCCTTAATTTATTTTTGACTCAATCTAGAATTTCGAAAAATATATATTGAATTATATATTTTGACATCTAGTGTGATCTTGTCAAGTATTGTGAATTAATGTTCGTTGGGACATACGACCCGGGAATATCTCTTCCGGAATCTTTTTATCATTGATTCTTTCTTGTGTATTTTAAGTGTATACTACAAACGAATCACACATTGTTCTTAGAAACTAAAATTCCAAAATCCGTAAAACACTAGACAAATCCATTTTCTACCAAATGGTGAACTGAAACAACACCTCTAGTTATAGAAGGTGCATAATAACAACTGTCTAAACAAATCACAAGGCCATTAGGCAAAACTAAGTCATAGCATGCATACAAGGCCATTGGCCTTATGGATTTTACCACCTTTTCATACTTAATGAGCATAGCATGTAGTTCACCAATTGTCTTCCCCATGTTATGCATATTGTAATTTCTCCCAAATCCCACAAAATCAGCAAAATCACTAGTGAGGCCATTAAAGATAAGACCAACAGTAAGATCTTGTGGGAGCACATAACCAAGACGTTCCAGTTCCACATAATTCTTCATCTAATGACATATGGGCCAACTGGTTTTCCCTCATCCTGATTGCAAGCATGGAAAGTTTGGATCATGTCAAACCACTCTACTCCAGCTTGTTTCTCAAACATGGATTTAACCTCCTGAAGCATTTCATAATGTAAGGAATTTTTGAATTGTCTTTAAAGTTCAGGAGTCATACTTCCGAGCATAAGATAAGCCACCTCAGTATGAATCATATACCGCATTCCACTGCGCAAGTACTCAGAATCGGTGGGTGAAGCAGGGGAAATAGGTTGTTCAATGACAAACAATTTCCTTTTCAACTCTTAAGTTGACGAAACCAGTCACTGAAATTGTTTCCAAAATTTTCAAACATCGACCTGAAAGCCGAATGGTTTATGTTTTAGACAGGTAGTGCCATTTACAAAACATAGTTAAAGTTCAAGAATTAGTATTTTCGATAAAACTTCTTGAAGAAAATTAACTACCCATGTTTAATAAACAATTAATTTTCTTAAGACTAGGATCCTACTTGACGTAACACCACCACATCAGTTGATCTGCTAGTGATGGTGTACTCAAAAGGTAATTGGCGATCAATAATTGCCATCGGTGCAATTCCTATAACATTATGGGACTTACTTTATTACAATAATTTCTAGTAAGCATGTTTCATCCCATCTATGCCTCGATCTAAGGTCTCACCAATAAACCGATTAAGTCGTCCAATCAAAAACTATGATTGTGTAACACTAACATCTCACGAAAAAGTGTACAATCACCTTGGGATTACGATCTACATACGTCTCACGCATAGTAAAAAGCATCTACAAGTGTTTTTACGAATTGGATGGCAATAACTTATTTAAAAAAGGGTATATTATTTGTCGTGACAAATATGTACGAAGAAGCATGCATACAACTTCGTATCATAGATTTTAATAAAAACTTTACTCAATTAAGTTATTTATTACGGTTATCACATATTTTCTATACATCTAATGTATAAATAGTGTTACCTTTTTAAAATTGACGATTTAACGTGTTTCCAAATATAAAGATTTAAGAATGGTTAAAAACTTGTACACTGTAGTGACATGCCATGGTTCACGGTAACTCCAATCGAACGCACAAAGAAGCGGAGAATCAGGTCAGCGCGAAGCATATTAAAAACCTGAATTCTTTAGGAATGTTGACCACTCCGCCTTAAACTTCTCTTATAGTTTGTTCTAGTGGATGAGCCGTACTTCCCATGAGTCCATAGCGTCCAGTTTTAACCAATCAAAATAAAACTTTAATTTGGAAAACACATTATGAACTATAAATAGTCCATAATAAATCTGATTTCATAATAATTAGTCATGTTTATATTTATTTTTGAAAAACCCTTTTATTTTCTCACAAGTCCAATACTTAAAATAAAAACAATATAAACATAAAACTAATTCACATAACAATTATTCAAATAACAACACTTAACAATTAAGTCATGCAAATATTCATAATGATCCTAATTATCTAATAATTCAAAGATGTATGTATCCATATAAGACTCCTTCGTCCTATAAACTCTGGCCACATCCATCGACATAATCGATTGCGTAAGCCTTATACAAATACATACCACATAGCACATAAATTAACTTTTAGGCCCCATTAAGACATTGCCAAGGTCTTCCCTAGCTTTTAAAGTCATGGATTGAAACCACATAAATTTAGTGTCTATGTTTTAATTCTTGATTATCATATTTTCATGAAAAATTCTTTAACAATTAACATGATTAATATCACATATCCTTCCATGATAAATTGCATGTATTTATCATGAAATCCAAATTAACAATTAATTTAAACATAAAACCGATCAATTTACAATTTAAACATATCAAGTTTTATCTATAAAATTGCATACAACCTAGAATTCGTCTAATTAATTTTATAACCAATAAAGATTGAATCTTGATGCACAAAGATCGAATCTTGATGCATAAAACGCCCAAAGGGCTTAAAAAATTAATCAAGAACCTTAATTTTGTCTAATTTTATTTACTTGTAATTACAAATTCTACACGTTGGCTCGTGATGCCACTGTTGGGATTTTAAATCTAATTAACCATTAAACATATCACGAGTACGCATCAGAAAGATTAAAACATGTATAGAACTTATAATTAACAAGGGATTGAAGATGTGTACCTTTTAGCAAGAAACGTTACACTGCTTTAGCAATAAACGTTACACCGTCTTTAATATACGCGTGTGTATAACACCACGCGAAACCACCAAGGATCAAAAGAATAATCCCTCTAAGTTTACACACACAATACGTTCTTAGCAAACAACGTGTATGCTAGTACTAGTAGTGTTTAACCAAACGATCTCTTCTTCGTCTTTGAATCTATCAACACACGAATAAAACACCACCTTCTTTGTTTAATCGCCACACGAAAAACCCTAAGGGTTTGTTTGTTCGATCGCACGACGAGGGGAAGGAAAAACCGAAAACCTCAAGGGTTTTGAGGTTTGGTCGAACAAGGAAGAGAGCAAAAGAGATATTTAGGGATTTTAGGTTTTAAGTTTTTAAGGATTGAGGTTATTAGCTCTCAAGAACCCTAAGACCTCCTTATATACTTCCTCCAACTTTGGCTTGCGGCTTGCAAGCAAAGTCCCCTACCTCCTCATGAGGAGGTGGTTCGATCGACTATAAGGAAAGAGTGGGAAAAACCAAACTTTCCTTTTTCCCGGTTTTGCATATTAGTCCTTTAACTATTAACGACTAATATTTATTCTTGTTAAACTTTTAACGATCGTTTGTTTAAACACTATTAATATATTACATTAATATATTAAAGTCGTTGTTCTACATATTAACGTGTGCATCCCCTTAGGCTCGAATAAATTTCCCGGACATATATAATTTATATTTGTTCATATTTCAACATCCTACTTCTATGTTAATAATTTCCCACTAACACACTTTTCTTCATCTACGTGAGTTTGCTACTAGTGGACATAGAAGATTTCTATTTTATAGAGGTACGTAGAGAATCCTAATTCAACTACGTGAGAGATGAGTTCATAATGAACAAACTCTCTTAATTGTAGAAAACCAACAAATGACATTTCTAGTGACTACAATATTTCTACAAGCTTAAATTATATTCTATTAACTATAACTTATTTGATTAGCATATACTATATGTAACAGGAAAATATATAATCATTTAGCATTTAACACATAATCTAAATTCTAAGGAGTTTGGAAAGAAGACATACCTTTGCCTACGATGTGTTTTCTTCAACATCTTCAAGTAAGTAAGCGTTGAAGGAGAAATCTTTTGGTAAATCCGTCGTAAGATTTTAAGAATGTATTCACTCGTCGGATTCCAAGAAATGTTCATGAACTACTCCACTAAAATATTGTAACGACTCAACCACTTGGTCCCCAATTTCTCATGGGTCCAAAATTGCTAGTCCCGAACATGTTTTGCATATGTTGCATTTGATACGGATACATATAAATGGACATATTCCCCACGGAGGGAAGTTTGGTTGTTGTGAATAATTCCACATTGAATGATTATTATTAGGGTAGTTTTGTCTACCTTGATCTCTCCTAGGTTGTGGTGTTTTAGACCGAGGGTGAGAGTTATTAGTTCTTTTTGGAGGAGGAGTCTTAGATCTTGTTTTAGGCTTAGTAAATCCAACTCCGGGTTTTAAAGAAGGTTTATAAAAATGTTTTACTTCGTCGTCGCTTGCAATGGGTATTTTAGTATTGTTTATAAGCATAAATTTTGGTCTTGGGCTTGAATTTAATTCTACTACTTTTTCTTTAGACTCAACCTCTTGCGACTATACAAAATTTATTTATTTAGACTCACTAGTTGATCCTTTGGTAAAATTAAATCCTAAACCGGATTTATCTCCGGATGGTTTTTGAAAACTTTTTATTTTCTTAAGCGAGTGACTACCATTATTAAATTGATTTAGCTTAGAAATTTCTTCCTTAAGCTTTTCATTTTCAAACTTGAGGTCTTGACACATTTTGCATTCTTCATTTACCTCTTTACTTTTTTATAATTTAGATAGTTTATTTTTTAGTTCGAGTATTTCATTTTCTAACCTATTTTTAATTTGTTTTAGTGATTTATTTTTAGCCATGACTTTAAACCTACTTTGTATAGTCGATTATATTCACCATCTAATTCTTTTTCATCTAATGATGAATGATCATCACTAAAGAATTCGATTTCCAAAAGTACCTTGTTAGATGCTTTAGCCATGAGGCATTTTTCGTCATTTGTCCTTTCTTCTTCATCTTCGTCGCTATCACTCTATGATCCTCCAACAAAGGCTCTTTTATTGTAGTTTCTTGATAGTTTTGGACACTCTTCGATGCGATGATTTGGATCTCTACATTTAAAACATTTTCTTTCGCCTTTGCTATTTTTGTCGTCTTTACTTCTTTGGGATGACTTTCTTTCATCATGTGGTTGTCTTACGAATCTTCCTCGTCTTTTGAAAAATTTGTTGAAGTCTCTCACGGCCATGGCGTATTCTTCGTCTTCACTATCGAAAGTCAAACTATCTTCATCACTTGATTCCTTTTTGGCTTTCATGGCAAGAGATCTATTTTGTTCTCTTTTGCCTTTGACCAGTTCGGAATCTTTCTTAATTATTACTTCATAAACTTTCAAGTTTACAATAAGTTCATCAAGTGATAGAGATGTTAAATCTTTTGTTTCTTCAATAGCCGTAACCTTTGCGCGCCATTTAGGATGAAGTGCCCTAAGAAATTTCCTAACATAATTCTTGCTAGAAAAACCTTCATCAAGTGCTTTTAGACTAGTAATAATAGTGTTAAATCTAGCAAAAGCATTATCTATCGATTCCTCTTCCGGAATCATAAATTGTTCATATTGTTGAACAAGAAGATCTATTTTATTATCTTTGACTTGACTCTTACCTTGGTGAATGATTAATAAAGTATCCTAAATTTCTTTTGTTGTTTTACACATAAAAATTCTCTCATATTCTTTACGTGGTAAAGCATTATAAATCACCATTTTAGCTTCATTATTTTTAGCAAGTTTCTTTTTAAGATCATCGTTTTGTTTATCAAAAGGTATAATTTCATCCTATTTAGTTTCAGGATTATTTTGAATAAGAGGAAAATCACCATAGGTAATAACATGCCAAAGATCTAGATCTTTTGATTTCACATAAGTTTTGAATCTATGTTTCCAATAAATAAATCCATCACCTTCAAATAGTGGTGGTCTTTACATAGATTGTCCTTCTAAATATTTTTCCGATTCCATAGATCGATTCAAGTTTTAAAATACAGTTTATTTTAAAAATCTTGTTTGACGTGGCTCCTGATACCAATTGTGGAAAACTAGAAGGGGGGTTGAATAATTTACCGCTTTTTAAATTAATGTTATGTTTGTTTGTAAAAACTTAGATTCGATTTTATGTGGTCTCGATATGTGCACAATATAAATAATACAATTGAGTAAATAAATGACAAGTAAATAAGACAAGAGATAAGAGTTAGAAAGATCAAACCACAACACAAGGATTTATAGTGGTTCGGTAACAAAGCACCTCTTCACCCTACTCCACTCCCCGAGCACCAAACTCGAGAGTTCTCTTCACTATGTCAACAAACTCCCTTTAGGCGGAGAAAACCGTACACAACTTTGCTTACACCAATTTCCGACACTAAGCAAAATGTCAGTTCTAATCCTAGCTAGAACCAATCTATCACAACTCTTATATGCTAATCACACCACTTTACAACAACTCACAACTTTGCTTCACTTCACGACTTCTCTTCACTTCACAACTTCACTTCGCTTTACAACTTCACTACGCTTCACAGCTTCACTATGCCTAGATACTACTACGATCACACCAATCTAACACTACTTACAAAGATCACCCCGATCTAACTATACTTACAATGATCACCACAATCTAACTATTATACACAACTACAATACACACCTTCACAATATACACAAATGATTTATAAGATCTAACACAACTTCACAACAATACCAACTAAACTATAACACTTCTTGACTGGATGATAAGAAGTATTCTTTTTTTGCACTTGAGGAATTAAGCTTGGATCACTTGGAAACAAAGCTTTATGATTAAATGTTCAAAGGATTGTAGGAGAGTATAAACTAATTTAGAACAGAAAGAAAGTGTGTGCAAAATATAAGAAAATCAGTGGGAAATAGTCCAGTATTTATAGGGGCAGTCCCCTTAAATAGGGTGCCGGTCCCCTTAATAATTAAGGGGACCGCCCTTATAATTAAGGGGGCCGCCCAGCCTCAGACGCTCCCTTTTTTGTCTTTTCTGAGGGAGGTGTTTTCTGGAACATTTCTAACCGTTTTTAGGTAGAAAATTTAAATTCAAAATATTTATTTAAATAAAACATTTCTAAAAATGTTTTGTAAAAGATATAAAAATATTTGTGACATTTTTATAAAAAATGTGAGGTTGAATAAAAATTCTTTTGATCATGAAATGCATTAAGCATATGTTTATTCATACCTTTAAGTGATTAAATTTTCGAAATGAAAATTTACTACTAATTACTTGTTTACGATTTAATTTTACATTGAGCATTTTTATATTTTGTGATTATCAAAACGTAGAGAGGTCAAAAAATATTAATAACGTTTTTAGGCATTATTTCTGTCAACATTCTTCAAGCTTGATATATTCTTCCATAGTCATGCTGGGATCATCCATTATTATCTGAAATAAACTTACTTGAAAAACTTGTTAAATAACCAACACGTCGTATTCAGAGAACTGAATACGCCGTATCACACTAACACAATAAACAAAAGAATATAAACAATTCTAAACTACACTACTCCTAGGGGGTTAGATCTGATCTAATGTTAAAAACTAAAATATCAAATAAAAATCAAGATTAATTCTCACTCCTCGGCAGCGGCGCCAAAAACTTGATGTGTCATTGTGTGGTGTATATTTTTATGATTCAAGTTTTAAATTTATATTTTGCCGACTAAACCAAAAACAACACTTTAACGGGCAGTGTACCCGATCGGTAGTAGTTTCTTGGTAAGTAAGGTGTCGAACACTTGAAGCGCTGTTAAATCTATCAATTTATTAATATCTTGGTTGTCTAATCTATGTTAATTCTATTCTATTCTAAACATATGTCAGTCCTAATCCAAATTCTAACGGGTAAAAAGGGGGTGTCAGCCTGAGAGACTGGCACGATTTGGTTGATGACTACAATAAATCCAAGGCACTTTAACCCACGCAAGCAAATTAACAGAAGATAAAAGAGCGGTCGAGCCAAATATAAGAAAACTATATTAACCATTATTAATCCGATTAGAACGTAGGTTTGTTTATTAAGTGCAATGATTTCTTCTCTCGAGGTGACATATCATTCTTAAGACTTAGGCGTTACATCATCCTAAGACCTAGACACATTAATTCTGTCACAATTAAAGCATCCGCATAAAGCATCCTTATTTGCCAATTATAATCTATCTTAGGGATTAAATCAATGGTGATCTTGTTAAACCCTAGCTCATAGAGACTTTACCGACTTACTGCTTAACGCCAATTTATACACTAGTAGTCCACTTGTCCAACTATCCAATGGAATCAGAACATTATTTGTTGAATTATCTAGGTTCACCTGCTAGTCAACTTGTTCACTAAACCAAAGGCAATATCCGATTAACTAGTTAAGCCAGAAGCGTATCCTTAGCACGGATTTAGAAGGACAATATTTGTGATCCTATGATTCTAGATGTATAAATCACTATATGGAGAGCTATCCCAGACTCTAGATTACTTGGTCCGTATCACTAGATCCAGTTGAATGATAGGTCGCATACAAAAGCACGTAAACAAGTATAAATTGATAAACATAAACAAGCATTCAACGATAAATCAAGAAATCGAGATAAACAATACCAAACATTCAGATCTTCATAATAATGGCTAATACCCGAAGGTATTAGCCTTCAAACGTCATAATAAATACAAGAGTAATGGCTTAGCCAAGGTAAACTAACCGAGTTAACGAATGATACCAAAAACTCCAAAGTAAAAAATAACAGCAGTTAACGTATGATACCAATAAACTGAACGATTACTAAAGTTATAGATTAACATGTTGTCTCCGATGGAAAATGATAGCGTTGCTCGACATTCTTCTGCTCTTTTTCTCATTGATAATCAACTTTTATGGTTTAGGTATCGAGAATATGATTTCGCACACTTAAAACTCATTTTTAAGTTTTCTATTTATACTGTCTGGAAGTCGGTTCGATACGGTGTATCCAAGGGGTTGGATACGGCGTATTGGGGGTTTCTTGGAGTAGGAACCATGCTTGGTATCTTCCAGAATCTTCACATACTATATCTTTAATACGGCGTATTGGTCTTCTCTAGATACGACGTATTGAGCTTGTTTCCTTCGTGGTCTTTGGTGAGTGCAGGCACGGATATGCCGTATCTTCCTTGATGGATACGGCGTATTGGTAGTCAGAATCATTAATCTTTAAAATATCTTCGTTTAAGCTCCAGAATGCGCGCCTTTTGCTAATATTCACCAAGTACTCCATAATTACTGCAATTCTCAAATATAAATGATTAAGTAACAATTCTTTGCAATAACTATACAAAATGGGTTAATAACATGGGATAAATGATGTTATAAAATAGACGTTATTTGATGTCATCACCGTGTATTTAGGTTAATCTTGAATTTCATATAAAAAGATTGCATTATTTCATCCAACGTTTAAGGTAATTTCATCTTACCTAAGATCTCACCGTGATTATTATTTTTGGTGATGTAAAATAATACCGACTGCTATACGTTCCGGAATGACCCAAGATGCGATCAACGAACTGGTTGCCAAGCATGTGGAAGAAGCTCTAAAAGTGTATGACGCTGCCATAAACCCTAGGACCGAAACGGGAATGGAGGATGACCAACAAGACGACAATGTTAAGGCCAATGGTGATAATGGAAACAATAACGGTAACGAGAATGGGAATGGAAACCCCAATGTGAACAACAGAGGTGTTGTATTCGTTGCACAAGAGTGTACCTACCAAGACTTAGTGAAGTGTCAGCTGCTAAACTTCAAAGGGACTAAGGGAGTGGTTGGTTTAACCCGTTGGTTTGAGAAAATAGAGACGGTTTTCCATATCAGTAATTGCCCACCAAGATATCAAGTAAAGTATGCATCATGCACCTTGTTGGATGGTGCATTAACTTGGTGGAATTCCTACAAAAGGACAGTTTGATGCTGCTTATGTCATGACGTGGAAGGCACTCATAAAACTAATGACTGAGGTTTATTGTCCTAGGAATGAAATCCAGAAAATGGAGACGGAATTGTAGAACTTGACAGTGAAAGGTAATGACCTGACTGCTTACAACCAGAGGTTCCAATAGTTGACTCTGTTGTTCAGTAAGATGGTCCCGGAAGAGGAGGATAAGGTTGAGAAGTACATTGGAGGTCTTCTAGATAGCATTCAAGGGAACGTGATTACTGCTGAACCTGTTAGACTTCAGGATGCAATCCGTATTGCTAACAACTTGATGGACCAGAAGTTGAAAGGTTACGCCATTAAGAATGCTGAGAACAAGAAAAGGTTCGACAACAACCCAAGAGACAACCGTAGACAACAACAACCACCGTTTAAGAAGCAGAATGTTAATGGTCAGAATGTAGCAAGGCCTATACGGTTGGAAACAATGTTGAAAGGAGAGCGTATGCTAGAGTTTTGCCTTACTGAAACAAGTATAGAATGCACCACGAAGGGCAGTGTATGGTAAAGTGTGGTAACTGCAAGAGGGTTGGTCACATGACCAGAGATTGTAAAGCCGTAGTTGATGCCCCTACTCAGAGGGCCCCAGTTGGAAATCAGACAGGAAATACTTGCTATAAGTGTGGAAGACCAGAACATTATAGAAATGAGTATCCCAAGTTGAGAAACCAGAACCGCAGAAATAAGACAGGGAATAAGACTGGGAACAATGAAGCTAAGGCGAGAGCTTATGCAATTAGAGGAGGAGGAGTTATCCCTGATTCCAAGGTCGTTACAAGTACATTCCTTCTCAATAATCGTTACACTTCCATGTTATTTGATTCGGGTTTCGATAGGAGCTTTGTGTCGACTACCTTTAGTGCCCTGCTTGATGTCATCCCATCCACTTTAGACACTAGTTATGCCATAGAATTAGTTGATGGAAGAATTTCAAAAACTAATGTGATACTTAGAGGTTGCACGTTAGGATTATTAGGACACCCGTTCGATATTGACCTAATGCCTGTAGAACTCGGTAGTTTCGATGTCATCGTTGGTATGGATTGGTTAGCGAAATACCACGCAGTGATCGTTTATAATGAAAATATTGTTTACATTCCTTATGGAGATGAAGTGTTGATAATCAAAGGCGATGGATGTAACGGTGGAAGTAAGTCAAAGTTGAGTATCATCTCGTGCACCAAAACCCATAAGTACATCCAGAAGGGTTTCCAAGTTTACCTAGCCCAAGTTACGGTAAAGAAGACTGACGACAAGTCGGAGGAGAAGCGACTTGAGGATGTGCCAATCGTATAGGATTTCCAGGAAGTCTTTCCAGAAGATTTACCAGGATTACCACCCACCCGACAAGTCGAATTTCAAATCGACTTAGTCCCTGGTGCTGCACCTGTAGCACGACCCCTGTACCGTTTAGCACCGCCAGAGATGCAAGAGTTATCCACTCAATTGCAAGAACTTTCTGACAAGGGATTTATAAGACCTAGTTCCTCACCTTGGGGAGCTCCGGTTTTATTTGTCAAGAAGAAAGATAGATCTTTTTGGATGTGTATCGACTACCGTGAACTAAATAAACTTACCGTGAAGAACCGATACCCACTTTTAAGAATCGATGACTTGTTCGATCAACTGTAAGGGTCAAGAGTTTACTCTAAGATCGACTTGAGGTCTGGTTATCACCAACTCAGAGTTCGTGAAGAGGATATTCCAAAGACGGAATTTAGGACTCGCTATGGTTACTATGAGTTTCAAGTAATGTCATTTGGACTGACCAACGCACCAGAAATATTCATGGATCTGAAGAATCGGCTGTGCAAACCGTATTTAGATAGATTCGTGATCGTTTTCATCGATGATATATTGATCTACTCCAAGAATAAGAAGGAGCATGAAGGACACCTTAAGTTGATATTGAGATTACTTAAGGAGGAGAAATTGTTCGCCAAGTTTTCCAAGTGTGAATTCTGGTTATCGAAAGTGAAATTTATCGGTCACATGATAGATAGCGAAGGCATTCATGTAGATCCTTCTAAGATTAAGTCGGTCAAGGATTGGGCGTCACCCAAGACTCCAACCGAAATTCGTCAATTTTTAGGTCTTGCTGGTTAATACCAACGATTCATCAAAGGTTTCTCGAAAATTGCTAGGCCTATGACGAAATTGACTCAGAAGAGCGTGAAGTTTGATTAGGGAGAAAAAGTAGAAGCTGCATTTTAGCTGTTGAAACAAAAATTATGTAATGCGCTGATTTTGGCCTTACCAAAAGGAAGTGAGAACTGTGTGGTCTACTGCGATGCTTCACATAAAGGGTTGGGCGCTGTTTAATGCAAAGGGATAAGGTCATAGCCTACGCATCTCGCCAACTTAAGGTTCATGAGAAGAACTATACCACACACGACTTAGAGCTTGGAGCGGCAGTGTTTTCCTTGAAGATGTGGAGGCACTATCTGTATGGCACGAAGTGTGTTATATTCACTTATCACAAGAGTTTACAGCATATTCTTGATCAGAAAGAGCTAAACATGAGACAACGATGATGGTTAGAATTGTTAAGCGACTACAACTGTGAGATTCGTTACCACCCAGAAAAGACGAACGTGGTGGCAGATGCCTTGAGCCGGAAGGAAAGGATTAAGCCGCTACGAGTTCGAGCCTTAGTAATGACAATCAGATTGAATCTTCTAAAGCAAATTATGAATGCTCAAGCCGAGGAAAGGAAGGAAGAGAACTACATAACTGAAGACCTGCACAATATGATTAATAAACTTGAACCTCCTGCTGACAGAACGTTGTGTCTAAACAACAAGAGTTGGATTCCGTGTTTTGGTGACTTGAGAGTGTTGATTATGCATGAGTCGTATAAATCAAAGTATTCCATCCATCCTGGATCGGATAAGATGTATCAAGATCTGAAGAATTTGTATTGGTGGCCCAACATGAAGGTAGAGATTGCCATCTATGTTAGCAAGTGTCTAACGTGTGCCAAGGTTAAGACTGAATATCAGAAACCATCTGGATTATTGGTTCAACCAGAGATTCCCCAGTGGAAATGGGAGAACATAACGATGGACTTTGTGACAAAGTTTCTAAAGACGGCAACTGGTCAAAACACGATTTGGGTAATCGTTGATTGCCTCACTAAGTCTGCTCATTTCCTACCTATGAAAGAAGACGACTCAATGGATAAGTTGACGAGACAATATTTGAAGGAAGTTGTCTCGAGGCATGGAGTGCCAGTTTCGATCATCTGTGATCGAGATTGCAAATTCGCTTCACACTTTTGGAGGTCTCTTCACAAAGCACTAGGTACTCGACTGGATATGAGTACAACTTATCACCCGCAGACTGATGTTCAAAGCGAGAGGACAATTCAGACGTTGGAAGATATGTTATGTGCATGCGTACTTGATTTCGGAAAAAAGTTGGGATAAACATTTGCCGTTGGTAGCATTTTTGTATAACAACAGCTACCATACAAGTATTAAGGCTTCGCCATTTGAGGCGTTGTATGGGCGTAAGTGTCGATCACCTATCTGTTGGGCTAAAGTTGGAGATAGTCAGCTCACTGGCCCAGAGATCATCCATGAAACAACTGAGAAGATCATCCAAATCAAGAGCCGTATTCAAGTTGCCCGTGATCGTCAAAAGAGCTACGCAGATGTAAGACAAAAACCCCTTGAGTTTCAAGTGGGAGATAAGGTCATGCTGAAAGTGTCACCATGGAAAGGAGTGATACGTTTTGGCAAACGGGGTAAGCTTAATTTTCGATATATTTGACCTTTCAAGATCATTGCCAACGTTGGAACCGTCGCCTATCGACTTGAACTCCCCGAGCAATTGAGCAGAGTTCATAGTACGTTTCATGTCTCGAACCTAAAGAAGTGCCTATCCGACAAAACTCTCACTATACCGTTGGATGAAATCCAAATCGACGACAAGCTCTACTTCATAGAAGAACCAGTCCAAATCATGGACCGTGAGGTCAAACGTCTGAAGCAAAGCCGTATCCTAATCTTTAAAGTGCGTTGGAACTCAAGGAGAGGTCACTTGGGAACGAGAATATCAAATGCAGAAGAAGTATCCTCATCTCTTCGCCAACTCTGCACCCGTGGAAGATGTTACGTCTTAAGCTTTGCGGACAAAGCTCTTTTAATAGGGAAAGGATGTGGCACCCCGTAAATTTCAGGCCGATATTTTAGCCGTTTCCATTCAGTAATTTGAATCTCATAAGTTACGTGTAATTTTTACATTTAACCGGGAAGTTATCCCGTGATTTATCCGAGAATCGTTACCGGAATTGATCCGGGTTGCAAATTATCGTAGTCTTTAGACAGTTGTCGCGTTTTCACATTTTAAGTTACCATTAAAATTTTCAGAAATTTTCGTTAAGTCTTTACGCGTCTTTAATATCTTGCGTATGTCGGAATATATCTTGACCTTATGCTTATGCATGCATGGAAACTTTGGAAATTAATTCTTTTCAAGCATGAGCTTCCTAGAAATTGGGAGATCAAATTGTTCCCTTTTTCTCCTTGTCCCTTGCATTGGACACACACCACACACACATATTTTGAAAGTTTTTGAAAGCTTATATCTAAGTCTTGGTTAAATATCTACCTAGGATCCTAAACATTCAAAATTGGCTAGATGATTTTTGTCCTCATTTCCCCCCCCCCCATTTCTTTGGTCATCCGCCCCCTAAGGATACATACATACATTATGGTTCCTTTATTCTTGCTAGCATGTCTCCCATATTCACACTATATTTACAATTGAGTCTAGGTGCATCATACTATCATTCCTACATTTCAAAAACACACACAATCTCTCTTTGCTCTCTCTTGGTTCGAACACCATATAACACACACACAACTCATAATTTTCATCTTTTGATCAAACCTATTTGAAGATAGAAGAGTTTGGGTTAATTTTGTATAACCATTTGGGTATTTAAACACAACGTTTGGGTTGTTATTAGTTCTAATCATCCATCTTTGTAAGTAATCCATTCTTCTTAAATCTTGTACTGTGTTCTTCATAATGTGATTCTTATAATACATAAACTTTGGTTCTATAAACGGTTTATAAAGATCATGGTTTTTAAAACTACATAAACCTTAAAAGGTTTATGCTATGGTTCAAAAAAATAAAAAGAAAGACAAGGAAATCTTAGTTTTGTGATCGTGGTTATTTTTATGTAATAAATATTGAAACTTTATGCTTATTTTGTATTCGGCTTATTTAATAAGCTATTGGAGAGCTTATTGGGCTTATAAATATTACTATTCAGTCCAAAAGGAAAACAAAAAAGGAGTTTGTTCTAGCTTATTAAAATTCGGCTTATGTTTCTTGGCTTATTTTATAACTTATTTTTGAAAGGACAAGTGTTGAGCTTATTTGGCTTAACAAATAAGCCCAAATATGCTTAACGGTCTATTAAGCCGCGTCCTCCAACCAAAGCCCAAAACCATGAGCTTAATCCATAAGCCCAATTGTTCGACTTATTTGACTTGGCTTATTGAGGGCTTATTG
The DNA here is from genome assembly GCA_026074375.1 of Tanacetum coccineum. Taxonomy (NCBI): domain Eukaryota; kingdom Viridiplantae; phylum Streptophyta; class Magnoliopsida; order Asterales; family Asteraceae; genus Tanacetum; species Tanacetum coccineum. Next base: position 27,929 of record BQNB010065506.1, read on the forward strand.
ATAGCTTATTCAAGAACCAAGAACTTATTTGATACTTATTTAGCTTATCGGGCTTAACTAATGGGCCCGTACAAGTTAAAGGGGTTTGGCCTAACACATGAGCCTAAACCATGGCTTAAGGCCCACGGTTGGATTATTGGGTCTTTTTCTTGACTTATTTTAAGCTTATTTATAGCTTACTAATAAGTTGAGTGCTTATTTTCTTATCGGACCAAATGGATAAGTTTAAATCTACACATTTTATTTAACGGGCCACAGCCCAATATGAGACAAAAATACCACGACATTTAGTCCACGGTGTAGCTTATTGGATAAGCTCGTGTATAGCTTATTTGGTAATATCCAAACTTGAATACTAAACGTTTGCTTATTTTGAGACCTTTTATATTACGGATTTTCTATTAAGGCTTATTGGGCCTAAAAGCCCAATAAGGGCCCAAAATGACTTTCAGACTAGTTTATAAAGGGATTTGATAGTATAGAGATTGTATTTGCAAAATAAGAGTTGAAAGTGATTTGAAAGTGAATATTTAATAAAGTCTATGACTTTGGAAAACGTATAAATACGAACGGGTCATGCCAAAATTTCTATAAAGTCTTTATATTTAGAAAATATTATAAAACGCAATGTTGCAAAAATCGGCCTAGGCGGCCTTGTAATCGCCGATTAATCGCTACTCGACCATACACCTTGGAAAATAAAGCAAATCGGGTGAAAAATCAGTCTGGTCAAAATTCGATAAAAAATCGGTAAAATCGGTCAAAAATCGGTCAACGAAAGTCAAACATTTTTTTACAATGTGACTTTGAATTGTTAACTGTTAACTTTTATTATCTATGTCTATGTTTTGAACAATGTAACTTTGAACTCATTTAATTTTAGTGTATTTGAAGTGTTGTATTCATCTCATACAAGTAACTTTGAAATTTATATATAAAATTCGCAAAACCGATTAATCACCGATTAATTGCGCCTAGACCGATTACATGCTACAGGGTGGTCGACCGCCCGGCTAGCGACTCGTGATTTTTGCAACATTGATAAAACGTTTATATCAAATCATTTAAACTAGTATTAAGGGAATGGGTAAGATGCCGAACAATATATATATATATATATATATATATATATATATATATATATATATATATATATATATATATATATATATATATATATATATATATAGAGAGAGAGAGAGAGGAGGGTTAATGTGAGAGATTTCTTAAAATTGTTAAAATGAGAACTAATCTAAAATACTACTAAAACATTGATACATAACTAGTTTAGCAATTATACACCAAAATATAAAATATTAATACAAGTTAGCATTCTACACACTAATAACCAACACATACATGAATAACTATTACTGATACACAATTAAAATTTGATACATATGCATCAAAATCTCGAAAAGTTAATATCCTATGCATAAATTTTTACACCAAATACACATGAAACACTAAATAACTTGATACACAATATCAAAACTTGATACATAGTACACATCGAATCAAAGTCTATCACATTGTTTTTGTCAATTTTCAAAAGAAAACACATCGAAACTCTAAAATTTTAGTTGAAATTTAACTACATTTGGTATTTGATTCAAGAAGATGACTTTGTGAAATATTTTGGTTTTTTTCATTTTTACAAATTAAAGAAAGTTCTTATTGTGATAAAAAATTATATATTATAATATATATATTCTATATATATGATATAATATATATATATATATATATATAATATAAATATAAAGGGAGAGAGAGAGAGAGAAAGAGATAGAGATATGTTTAATGTGAGAGATTTCTTAAAATTGTTAAAATAAGAACTAATCTAAAATACTACTAAAACATTGATAGATAACCAGTTTAGCAATTATACACCAAAATATAAAATATTAATACAAGTTAGCATTCTACACACTAATAACCAACACATACATGAATAACTATTACTGATACACAATTAAAATTTTATACATATGCATCAAAATCTCAAAAAATTAATATATTATACATTAACTGTTACACCTAATACACATCTACCACTAAATAACTTGATACATAGTACCAAAACGTGATACACATTACACGTCAACTCAAAGTGTATCACCTAGGTTTCGTCAATTTCCAAAAGACAACCCATCAAATCTCTAAGAATTTTAGTTGTAATTAATTACATTTGTATATTGTTTCAAGAAGAGTGTCATTTGTGAGATTTTGGTTGGTTTTCATTTTTACAAATTTAAGAAAGTTCTTATTTGATTAAAATTATATATATATAGATAGATATATATATATATATATATATATATATATATATATATATATAGTAATAGGGCAGAAAGAGAGTATAGAGAGAGAGAGAGATGATGGTTAATATGAGAATTTTTTAAAATTGTTAAAATAAGAACTAATCTAAAACACTACTAAAACATTGATAGATAACCAGTTTAGCAATTATACACCAAAATATAAAATATTAATACAAGTTAGCATTCTACACACTAATAACCAACACATACATGAATAACTATTTCTGATACACAATAAAAATTTGATACATATGCATCAAAATCTTAAAAAGTTAATATATTGTACATTAACTGTCACACCTAATACACATCTACCACTAAATAACTTGATACACAGTACCAAAACGTGATACACATTACACGTCAGCTCAAAGTGTATCACCTAGGTTTCGTTAATTTCCAAAAAAACCCATCGAAACTCTAAGAATTTTAGTTGAAATTAACTACATTTGTATTTGTTTCAAGAAGAGTGTCATTTGTGAGATTTTGGTTGGTTTTCATTTTTACAAATTTAAGAAAGTTCTTATTTGATAAAAATTATATATATATATAGATATATATATATATATATATATATATATATATATATATATATATATGGAGAGAGAGAGAGAGAGAAAGAGAGAGAGATGATGGTTAATGTGAGAGATTTCTTAAAATTGTTAAAATAAGAACTAATCTAAAATACTACTAAAACATTGATAGATAACCAGTTTAGCAATTATACACCAAAATATAAAATATTAATACAAGTTAGCATTCTACACACTAATAACCAACACATACATGAATAACTATTACTGATACACAATTAAAATTTTATACATATGCATCAAAATCTCAAAAAATTAATATATTGTACATTAACTGTTACACCTAATACACATCTACCACTAAATAACTTGATACACAGTACCAAAACGTGATACACATTACACGTCAACTTAAAGTGTATCACCTAGGTTTCGTCAATTTCCAAAAGAAAACCCATCAAATCTCTAAGAATTTTAGTTGTAATTAATTACATTTGTATATTGTTTCAAGAAGAGTGTCATTTGTGAGATTTTGGTTGGTTTTCATTTTAACAAATTTAAGAAAGTTCTTATTTGATCTAAACTCTCTCTCTATATATATATATATAGTATTTTGTACTTAATAATACCATATACTTTACTTAGTCAAACGTTTCAACCACGAAACGATCACTAATGTATAATTTTAGAAGAACATAAACTAAAATATTTTTAATAAACACATATGCATTATTCATATTTCTCTATCATTTCGAATCTAAACCGAAGCCTATATTTCTTAGGTCGTGTACCGTCGTTCGTTACCATGTGATTATTCTTATAACCTTTCACTACACCACTTCACCAACTCAAGGTGAGTTCATAGCCCCACTTTTACTTGTTTTTGAATAAATGTTTTATAATTTGGGGTGAGAAACATTGATTGTTTTCTTAAACCGGACACAAGTACTTTAAGTGATATTTTCCCTTGTTTACGTGTTGCCTAAGTTGTTTAGACCACTACTCGCCCGTACTATCATGAACCGTTAATTACCTTTAACCGAATTGGTTGGTTAAGTAAGCGCGAGTGAGTAAATAGATCTATTGGGACTAATAATCCCTATCCGGGTTTGGTAATTCTTACTCGTCGGGTACGTCTAATGTACAGGCCAACGGATGTATTTCATGTCGAAACTAGTTAGGGTGGTCTTGGTCAGACACCTACCAGGACAACTTTATATGGCAATACACATGCTACATTACACTATTAGCTTCTAGGTCATAAGCTTAGCGCAACATAAATACCTTTTCGTGTGAAGTTGTATCTGTTATAACTACTACATGCGTTCTGAAATCTTGTGGTCCACTATAACTATGTTTGAATTAAACCTATGGATTCACCAACATTATGTTGACGTTTTAAGAATGTTTTTCTTAGGTGCTTAGTGAAATGCCTATTTCCCGACTATAAATTTGACCAAAAATTAAAACTTTTACTCATACGCTTGACCAAGAGTGACCTTACACTAATAACATTGGTATTAGTCTAAAATAGACACTTATGCGTCTAAATTGGATCCATTTCCTGAAAAACCCTTTTGAAGTTGGTAATAGTCTAAAATAGACCTTTTTGCATCTAAAGTAGACCCATTTCTTGCAGAATCAAAAATAGACCATTTTTAGTCTAAAAGAGACCCATTTTCTACGGAATCAAAAATAGACCCTTTTTAGTCTAAAATAGACCAATTTTCTGCAGAATTAAAAATAGACCCTTTTTAGTCTAAAATAGACCCATTTCTTGCACTTGTATATTTTGACCCATTTTTCGGAAAACAACTTGAACCACTTTGACAATACATAAAAACTTTCAGATTTCATTAGTACGTTATAATACATCGTTTTCATAAACATTCATGGTCTAAATGACCCCTAACGTATACCTTACGGGGTTTGCCAAATACCCGTTTCGACCCATTTACCTACACTCTTACAATCTACTAAACATAAAACTTTTAACCATTACACACAACCACTTTCACATGACACTTGACACTTGACTCATTCATTAACAAACCATTAGGACATTTGGGGTTCAACTTTGATTTGAGCTCGGTAACTAGTACTAAGCTCCTACAAATATCTTCATTTATGCTTAATTCTTGATTCCATGCCTTAACCTTTTTCCAAACACTTTACCTTCATCGCAAGAACCTACAAAACATTAAACATTTAAACCGTAAGCACGAGGCTTAGTAAGTAAACGGCGATAACATGATATTATACATCTTTCATCATAAAAGCATCATTCTTATCCATCATTAATCCATAAAGCTACATTTATCAAAGCCATCACATTACACATTCAACACATTCAACATACCATACAAATCATTACATACCTTAAATGGGTCAAACTAGGCGTAACCACATCTTTTGCTAGTTTTGCCAAAGTAGCCTCACATCTACTATATACTCCAACCTTTCTAACCAAGACATCCTAAACTTTTCTTACATTATCCACATAACACATATATGATAAAATCAATATAATTCCACATTACAACCGGTTTACTTACCTTGAATCCAAGCTACTAAACACAAGCATTATCACCATCATCTTCCATCCTTGCTATCCTTCATAAACCACAATTATACATATTAAAGAGACTTCATAATATGGGTTTATACAACCCATAACTTTACTCAATATCAAATCTTTATTATCATATGATTATATCTTAATCATATGATGTAAAACCCACTTCCATATATTTAATAATTAATTGACCTTTACCCTTATTAACAAACATCTTAATTCTTGCCTTAAACTATCAACTACCCAAAACCCCCAAATTTGGGATACATGAACCCTAACCCTTAATTCTTCAATTAACTCAATTAAAGTAACTTACTTGTGTAGGATCATTGGTAGGGACTAAACTCTTGAATTAGAACCTTAAACCTTCTTCAATTGATTATTATCAAAACCCTTGTCTTCTCTCCTTTTTGTTCTTCACGGCACACACACCACACTACACTTCTCTAGAAAATTATAGAACTCCATCCTTTAAGTCCATTCTCTTCAATATTGGCCACATTAACTTATATAGCTTATTTACCTATTGACAACTTTAGTCCTTTAAGTATATTTCTTCTTAGTTGAGACACATTATATTTTCTACTTCAGTTTTACATATACATTGACTTATAGTTTGATTATCGGGTTTGACTAACCAATCACGTAACATCTTAAAACTTATAAAAGTCATAGTCAAACTATTTCAATGGCAATCTCGTAATAAAACACTTAAAACCCGATTTTGGGGTGTTACAAGTGTCCTCAAACTTCTAAGGACCTTAGTATTCCTTTTAGTCCTCATATCAAAATTAGGGTTCAAACAAATTGGGGATTTTTGCATTGATTCATAAATTATCAATTAGACTCTAGAGAAGCTGTAATTCGATCTCATGAACCCAGATCACACAGTTAGAAGCAATTAAAACCAGATACAAGACACAAAATTCAAACGTAAAATTTGGCGCGAAAACACCAAAATTTAAAACACATATCTAACCAGTAAATCTATCTAAAAGCTACACTGATTTGATCAGAATAGAGTGTAGAACAGTTTGATGTGATTTGATTCAGCGCGCGCGCGCGCGCGCATATGTTTAAGGGTTTTGCTAAACTCTGACCACTAGGCAGAGTTTAAGGGGTAGTTAATAAACGTAAACTTTTCTAATTTACCAGAAAATACATTAAATACACATTAAATGAATTAAAATATTTCTTTTATAAACATGCTAATGAACAGAGATTAGCAAAACCCTATTTTTAAATCCACTTTTAGGTTATACGGACTAGAGTCTACAATTTGAACATAACATTAGTATCACTAGCCCAAAATGTTAGTCCAGCAGCGAGCCCGGTGTTTAACCAAATACGAATCCGGTGTGTGCCAGTATTCCTTTCATACCATAGACCAGCAAACGTGTCAAGATCACGAAATGTATCCACAAAAAACACCCCAAATAACACAGATAAGATACCCAAAACACAACTACTAGCAACAACAGTCTTATCCTTCACTGAAGGCAAACAAACCAATTCATAGTAAGAACACAAAACCCTAACCTTAACCTTAACTATGTTT
>BQNB010065507.1:0-34917 GCA_026074375.1 Tanacetum coccineum
ATTTCTTACTTAAAGCATAATAAACTTTATTACAAGCTATATTAAACTTAACAAAACAAAGTCTAATATCAAAATATAATAAAACCATATAATCGACACTTTTCCATAAACCTAACAAATTATATACGACATTAGTTATTCATAGTACTTAGTACTTATTCGACCGATATCTACTTAGGTTGCTTTTGGATATTTCCGTGACGCGTTTATTCATTCACTCGACTTGTTCTTCGCTTCACTTCTGAGGTGAGTTCATAGCCTCGCATTTCAATCTTTTGAATGTTTTGTAAACCCGCGAGGGAGATACATGCTTGTTTACAAACTCTTTTACATACTCGTTTATTTATAACAATGTGATTATTTTTCAAAGACTTAGTGAGTTCATAGCCCCATTTCTATCTCCTTGTTTTACAAACTCTACGAGGTGGAATTACATGCTTGTTTTACTACGGACACAAGTGTTTTAAAACTGTATGCTATTTCGTGATCATATTATTGCCTAAGTACCCTTGCTACTATAAGTCCCTTTTTATCATGAACCGTGAGTTACTATATTAGTAAGCGCGAGTGTTATGGATAGATCTATCGGGACTGACAATCCCCACCTTTGTTTGGGGTCACAAGTTGACTCATGGTGCATTTAACATTTGAATGATACGTTGGTTGTTTGGCATCATTATTTTTACTGCGTGGGGCATATATTACGATTACTTATTACGTGTTAAGGTTCGGTGTCATGAGCTTAGTGCAATAATACCTGTTTTTGGACTACTGAATATGATTCATGGTCTACTATTACTTAAATCTTGTGGTCCACTCTTTTACCGACAAACCTATGGATTCACTCAACCTTTGTGTTGACTTTTAGCATGTTTAATTTCAGGTCCTAAGGTATAAGCTTGGATGGGAGCCGTGATGGATATCAATGAAGATGGATTCTGTGTTTATTTAAATTCGATGCAACTTTTATCTATAAAAACTTAAGTCACCTTTTGGTAGTATGAAGCTTTTGTTTAATTAAAAACGCATGTGGAAATGTTTATGACTTTTAAAACATATGGGACCTAATGTATGAACTCTGATATTTTGCTATGGCATCGAATGAAATCTTATCTTAAAACGTCCATTTAAGGTCGTTTCCTATATCTTGATTGTTGTACTTTGACGTAGCACCCCATTGTTACCATTCCGCTTGTATCAGTTTAAACGACTTTTGTGTCGTTCTTATATATATCTTGTGCTGTTGATCTCAAAGTAACATGCCCCGGATCCTTATTCTGCTGCGACCCATTTTGGGGGTGTTACAGATTGGTATCAAGAGCCAAGGTTATAGAGAACCAGGTCAAAATGTTTTTGCTGGACTATAACCATTTTCAAACATTGCATACATACAAAAAGGGGTTTTTACGGGGTATTCATATACAAATTATTGCATTAGTCGGTTAGGCTATATACATGCATAATTGATATACGTGTTTATAATATATATTACGTATATATAAGGATGATGGTCTTATATTAATATGCTTATATAAGCTAAATTTTGATTTGAGATACTATTATGTCAGATTCTGAGCACTCTGCTGTTACATACACATCAACATCTGAGGACGATTTATACATGGGGTCAATCATGCCGCCCAGAAGATTGAAAAAGAAATCTATTAAGAGGTTGATGGAAAAGCGTGTGGCTAAAGCTATTGAAGAATATGAAAAATCTAGGGCTAATCTAGATAGTGGCTACTAAGTTCAGGAGGAAACCCTAGGAATGCTGGAGGAACTATGAATGTGCATGGTTGTTTGCACAAGACTTTTATGAAATGAAATAACCTCGACACTTATAATGGTACGGAGGGTGTTTGTAGGGTTAAGGCGTTGGATAGAAAAGGTGAGCAGTGTTTGAAACTTGCAAGTGTGCTGAAGAAATAAGGTTCTGTTTGCTCTAGTACTTTTCGAGGGTATGTTGTCGTTAACAAGTTGGAATGGAACGTGCACTCCTCTAGGGTTCGTCAATGCTAACCATATTCCATGGACTGAATTAAAGATGATGATGACTACGGAATACTGCCCAGCAACTGAAATCCAAAGGATAGAGCAAGAGCTCTGGACTTTGACTCTGAAAGGAGACGACATTCAGGCATACAACAATCGTTTCCATGAGTTGACCTTGATGTGTCCTGAATTGGTGCCCACTGAAAAGAAGAAGATTGAAAGGTACACTCGTGGGTTTCCTGAAAGAATCAAAGGAAACATCACTTCTTCTAAGCCTACACCCTCCCAACTGCAACTCTGCAATGAAGCCAACAAATGGCCCATTGAACTGGTTAAGCTAAGAGCAGAATTCAGGGTAGGGCTACCAGAATTGGTGACAGCAATAAAAGAAAATGGGAAGACCACCAAAGAAACACCAACAACAATAACCATAACAACCACAATAACAACAACAACAAAACCGCAACCAGAAACAACAACTATCACCAACAACAAAACAGGAGGCAGGAAACTGCCAGGCCTATGCTGCAGCCCCAACGGAGAATAGAGGTTATGCTGGGAATCTACCAAAGTGCAACCGTTGCAACTTTCACCATAGTGGGCGATGCCCTCCAAAGTGTCAGAAGTGCCAAAGAACTGGTCATCTGGAGAAGGATTGTAGAGCTATACTTCCAGGTGCATGTAATGATTTCCTATAGAATGCGACGTGTTATGGGTGTGGTGAGAAAGGACATCTTAAGAACAAGTGTCCTAAGGCAGGGAACCAGCATAATGAGGGAGCTCGTGCGAGAGCTTACGTGGTGGTTGAAAATCCGCAGCAGAATCCAAATGTGGTCACGGGTACGTTTCTTCTTAATGATCACTACGCTTGTATCCTCTTTGATTCTTGTGGTGCTGAGAAGAGTTTTGTATCTTTTTTGCGTTTACACCTTTTTATTGATAAAGCCCAAACGCTTATAAAATTACTATTATGAAGTAAGAGTTAGCGAGATGGAAAGGAGGTTTAGTACCACACTGTTTTACGAGGTTGTACCTTAGTCTTGCTTAATCACGTGTTCAAAATTGACCTACTCCCGACCCGACTAGGAAGTTTTGATGTCATGGCTGGCATGGACTGGTTGTCATACCACCGAGCTGTCATAGATTGTTATGAAAAGATTGTCCGTATTCCTCTTCCGAATGGCGAGTTTCTTGAAGTCCAAGGAGGCCAGAAAAGAATCCTAGATCACTTGCGTGTATCAAGGCTGATGAAAAGAAGTTTGATGACATTCGAGTTGTCCGAGACTTCCCTGAGGTATTTCCAGATGATCTGTCAGGTTTACCTCCTGTGCGAGAGATAGAATTCCGCATTGATCTGATTCCAGGTGCGTCGCCAGTTGTTAAATCGCCATACCGATTAGCTCCGTCAGAGATGCTAGAGTTGTCGAACCAACTAAAAGACTTCAAGAAAAGGGCTTCATTCGACCTAGTCACTCTCCATGGGGAGCACCCGTTCTTTTTGTTAAGAAGAAAGACGGTGCGATGAGAATGTGTATTGACTACAGGGAATTTAAACGAAGTTAACAAAAAAGAACTACTAACTTGCTATCCTCTTCCCAGAATTGACGACTTGTTTGATCAATTACAAGGTGCGTGTTGTTTTCTCAAGATAGATCTTCGCTCAGAGATATCATCATGGAAGAGTCGAGAGGAATATATAACCGAAGACCGCGTTAGAACACATACGGGCATTTGAGTTTCACAGTCATGCCATGTGGGCTGACCGAACGCACCACAAATCTTATGGACTAAATGAAAACCGCGTCTGGCAAAACCGTTATATGAAAAAATTCGTAATTGTGTTCATTGACGACATCTTAACTTAACTCAAGCAGAAGAAAACATGAAGTTCACCTGAAGACGATTCTAGCTACTCAAGAAGTGAGAATTGTTATGCCAAATTTTCAAAGTTAGAATTTTGGTTACAGGAAATTCCAGTTCCTATGACATGTGGTCAACCGTGAGTAATCCACGTGGATCCTAAGCAAGATGTGTCGGTCAAGAACTGGAAGACCTCCTGAATCGACAACTGAAAATCCGTTCTTTCTTAGGATTGGACGGGTTATTACCGAGAACTTATTGAGAATTCTCCAATATCCCAAGCCCCTCACCCTGTTGACGTCAAAGAATAAGACATATTGTGTGGGCGAGAACAAGGATGAAGCTTTCCGAATTCAAAGGAAGAAGCTATGCAATGCTCCATGTGTTAGCACTCCCTTGATGACCAGACCGACTTTTTGTGGTCTATTTGTGATGCATCGAAACAGAAAGGTTTATTGGGTGCTTGCTGATGTAGCGGGCAAAGTGATAGCGTATGCGTCAAGACATTAAAGAAGCATGAGAAAATCATACCAACTCCACGACCTGTGAATTGGGTGCAGTAGTTTCGCCCTTAAGAAATCTGGAGACTTATCTTTATGGGACAAAAAAGTGTTATCACACTGACCTACAAGAGTCTCCAGTACATATTTGACCAGAAAGATTTGAATACGCGCCAAAGGAGGTGGATCGATCTGCTTAGTGACTACGAATATGAGATCAAATACCACCCGGGCAAGGCAAATGTGGTGGGCAGATGCTTAGTAGAAAAGAAAGGCTCAAGCCAAGCGAGTACGGCTAGAAAGATTACTATTTCATTTCTGGACTTGAAGACTAAGATTTGGAAGCACAGGGGAAGCATCCAGGATCTCAAAGCTCCAGCTGAATGGCTAAGAGGGTTAGAAAAACACTTTGAACGATGAGATGATGGTGGAATTTACTTCTTCGATCGTATCTGGATTCCATCAGTTGGTGGTGTAAAGGAAACTGTATCATGGATGAGAGCTCATGACTTCTAGATATTCACACACACACAGGGTGCGGATAAGATGTATCATGATCTGAGAGACTTGTATTGGTGGCCTGATATGAAGAGAGACATTGCTGAGACATTACAAAGTTTTTCGTTAAGTCTTGGCGCTTATCCAAAAATTACTACTTTTAGAAAGTTCTATATTAATGAAGTTTTTAGTTTCAAGACGTTAATACCTGTCCCCTAATATTTGTTAATTTCATATTTTCAAATGCGCTAACGAACCATAACGCTAAACTTCAAGTCCGAACCTCTAGTTTTACCAAACTTTACTATTTTTAGTAACTTTATATCGCTTTTTTCCTAAAATCTGTTAAATGACGTACTTCAAATATGATGATATCTATATATGAATGTTACTATATGTTTCGCTAGAGTTTAGAAAGTCCAAAAATGTCCGAAAGTGTCCGAAAACCCATTTTACTATTCACATCAGCACACTATTCATTAGATTTTTGCTGAAATAAATGTTTTCCAAAGTTTCATTTGGCTATAACTTGGCCGTTTTAAAGTGCGATATGTGAAAAACTATCTATTCGAAACAAGCTCTTCAAAAACTACTTTTACGCCTAATGAAGACATTCTTAGGTCACTCAAAACCTCAAAACTAATCCGGATCAGCAACATGTCTTTTCATAAATACTCTCAAAAATCCATCCAAACGCCACAATAGTGCTTATTCTAGCCTAATCCCGATCACTACCAAAAAAACCCCCAAAAAAAAACCCCCCCCAACCAAACCACACTTAATCTAACCCTAATACTTCATTTCGACTTGTTGGAAACACACTTTTCAACTCATCTCACCATACTTAAAAAATAACAACAAACATAATACTTCCATTTTTATAAAAGTTGTCAAGTTACTTTTATCTTTTCTTTTTAAAAAGTAACACAAACGCATGGACTCTTAATCTTGAACAATATTCATAAGAATAAAAAAAATGAAACAAGAGATGACTAAGAAATACTTACAATAATGAAAGAAATCAAGTAGCGAATCCACAAATCTGTTCCCAAAATGACTTGATCTATAAAAACCCAACTTTAAAATAGAAAACCTAATTTTTATAATCTTAGAAAACCCTTTGAAAATCAACCCACCAATACTTGGATCAACCTTAGAAACCCTTAACATGAACTTAGAACACTTGATCTGAAAAGAATTAAAAGAAAAATGGTAACCCTATAAAGTGTGGTTTGGCCGTGGGTTTCCAAAGAAGAAGAGAGAGGCAAAAGAGAAAAAAGAAAGCTAAAAAATACATATGTGTGTGTTATGAATGAAATAATGGAAGCATAACAAAATAATATATAACACAAGTTTACTTCACACAACTAAAGTTGTGTGTGAGGTTTGCCGAAGACAAGAGACAAGGATGTGAGGGGGACCAATTGAATCCTCCAATCAAATTCAATCAAATTTAAATCACAAACAGCGATATAAGGCTTGTTTTATTGATTTGAATTCAAACTTGCTCACCAAGGTGCATTGTGATGTTGGTTTGGAAGTATGCATGCATGAGGAGGGGACCCAAATGTGATTTTTTATTCATTTTTATTTGCTAGTGCATCCCATTTGATTTAAATTCCAAGTCTTGCATTCAAAAGCTAAGTTAAAAGTAAACCAACTATTTACGCAAGTAACAAAACGAAAAACAGGTATCACCGAAAATTATGAAATTTGTATATATTGTCATAACATGTAAAAACGCAGTTATTGGCCAAAATAGCTAAATGTTTAGGCATCCCGGTCGGTCCCGGAGACGATTCCAATAAGAGCGGGAATACTTCCGGTTACCACGTAAATATAAACGAACCCTCTAAAATACAAGTTACTAAACGGAAATGGCTCATTTATTGAACAGAAAATTCTGGGGTGGTCACATTTTTTTCTCGGGTTTTTCTCCCCTCCATGTCGTGTCGATCAAACAAACATCCCATATAAGGGTTTTTGTTTTGCTATTTATCTCCAAGAAGGTGTTTATTCGTGTGTTGATTGATTCAAAACTATGATCAGTTTGGTAAACACTATTAGTACTAAAGGCATACACATTGTTTACTAAGAACGTATGTAGTGTTGACTTAGAGGGATTTAATTCATTTGATCCTTGGTGGTTTCGCGTGGCATTATATACACTGACATAATTCGAGAGGACGTGTAACGTTTATTGCTATAAGCAGTCTAACATTCCTTGCTAAAGGTATATCTTCAATCCTTGTTAATTAAAGTTCTATACGTGTTTGATCTTTCCGCTGCGTACTCGTGATATGTTTAATTGTTAATTAGATCTAAAATCCCAACAGTGGTATCAGAGCCATCGTATATGAATTTGTAATTACAAGAATAAAATTGGACAAACAATTTAGGTTCTTGATTAATTTCAAGCCCTTGTGGGTGTTTTAAAATGCATCAAAGATTCGACTGTTATGCATCAAGATCCAATTTTTATTGGGTTATAAAATCGGATTAGAAAAAAAGATTCTAGGTTTTGTATACAAATTATGAATAAGAAACATGATGTTGTTTAAAATTTGTTTAATTGATCTAGTATTTTATGTTAGATTAATTGTAATTTGCATCCATGATAAAAACTGCAATTTATCATGGAGGCGATATAATGATATTTAATCTTGATAATTGTTAAATTATATTGCAAATATGAATAATGCGAGACCTAAAACATAGACACTAAAATTTTATGTGGTTTTCGATCCACGACTTAAAAGCTAGGGAAGACCTTGCATGTCTTAATGGCCTAAAGAGTTATTTTATGTGCTATGTGGTATGTATTTTGTATAAGGCTTACACAATCGTTTATATCGATGAATGTGGCCGTGAAGTTATAGGACGAAAGAGCCTTATATGGGGGTGGGGTGATACAAACATGGTATTAAATAATTAGATAAAACGGAACCATATATAGATATTGCATGACTACTTGTTAAGGGTTGTTATATTTTGAATAAATGTTATGTAAATTTAGTTTTCCTATGTTTATATTGTATAATTTTAAGTAATAGACTTGTGAGTAAAATAAAGGGTTGTCAAAGAAAAAATCTTAAAACATGACTAAATATTATGACATCAATTTATTATGGACTATTTATAGTTCATAATGTGTTTTCAAGTTAAAGTTTTATTTGATTG
This sequence comes from Tanacetum coccineum, assembly GCA_026074375.1. Taxonomy (NCBI): domain Eukaryota; kingdom Viridiplantae; phylum Streptophyta; class Magnoliopsida; order Asterales; family Asteraceae; genus Tanacetum; species Tanacetum coccineum. Next base: position 8,031 of record BQNB010065507.1, read on the forward strand.
GTTAAAACTGGATGCTATGGACTCATGGGAAGTACGGCTCATCCACTAGAATAAACTATAAGAGAAGTTTAAGGCGGAGTGGTCAACATTCCTAAAGAAGTTTAGGTTTTAATATGCTTCGCGCTGACCTGATTCTCCGCTTCTTTGTGCGTTCGATTGGAGTTACCGTGAACCATGACATGTCACTACAGTATACAGGTTTTCCACCATTCATTAATCTTTATATTTGAAAACACGTTGAATCGTCAATTTTAAAAAGGTAACACTATTTATACATTAGATGTATAGAAAATATGTGATACCGTAATAAAATAACTAAATTGAGTAAAGTTTTTTATTAAAATTTATGATACGAAGATGTATGCATGCTTCTTCGTACATATTTGTCACGACAAATATAATACCCCTTTTTAAATAAGTTATTGCCATCCAATTCGTAAAAACACTTGTAGATGCTTTTTACTATGCGTGAGACGTATGTAGATCGTAATCCCAAGGTGATTATACACTTTTTCGTGAGACGTTAGTGTTACATAATCACAGTTTTTGATTGGACGACTTAATCGGTTTATAGGTGAGACCTTAGATCGTGGCATTGGATGGTACAAACATGCTACAAGATTTATAAGATAATAAAAGTAAGTCCAAATAGTTCTAGGAATTGCACCGTGGCAATTATTTGATCGTCAAAATACCTTTTTGGAGTAACACCATCACTAGCAAATCAACTGATGTGGTGGTGGTACGTCAATTAGGATCCTAGTATTTAGAAAATTAATTGTTTATTAAACATGGGTAGTTAATTTTCTTCCAGAAGTTTTATCGAAAATACAAATTCTTGAACTTTAACTATGTTTTGTAGATGGCACAACTTTCAAACATAACCATTCGGCTTCCAGGGTCGATGTTTGAAGAGAAAAACTTTCTGGAAATAATTTTTATTCAATGTCTGGTTTCGTCAACTTAAGTTAGTCTTGATGAGTTGAAAAGAAAAATATTGTCATTGAACACCATATAACCTGCGCTCCGTGCTGCTAATTCTGAGGCACAAGTGTTGTTAGAATGGAATGCAATTTATGATGCATATAATGAGGTTGCTTGTCTTATACTCGGTAGTATGACTCCTGAGCTTCATAGACAGTTTGAAAACTCCTCACCATATGACATGATAAAAGAGCTTAAAGCTATGTTTGAAAAACAAGCTGGAGTGGAGAGGTTTGACCTAATCCAAACTTTCCATGCTTGCAAACAAGAAGAGGGTAAACCAGTTGCTGCATATGTCATCCAGATGAAAGGATATGTAGATCAACTGGAACGTCTTGGTTATGTGCTACCACAGGATCTTATAGTAGGTCTTATCTTAAATGGCCTTACTAAAGATTTTTCTGGATTTGTAAGAAATTACAATATGCATAACATGGGGAAGACAGTTGGTGAACTACATGCTATGCTCATTGAGTATGAAAAAGGTTTACCTAAAAAGGCTGAAACACCACATGTAATGATGATTAAAGGTGGTAAAATCCAGAAGGCCAAAAAGAAATCGCTTAAAGCTAAAGGCAAGGGTAAAGCTAATGGCAAGGGAAATGATAAACAAGTTTATATCCCTAAGCCTAAAAACCCTAAACCTTCTTCTAAAGAGAACCCAGCTAAGGATGACACCTGCCACCAATGCAAGGAGGTGGGTCATTGTAAGAGGAATAGTCCTGCTTACCATGCTGAGTTGATTAAGAAGAAGAAGCAAGTTGGCACTGCCAGTTCTTCAGATGTCTTCATAATAGAATTATTTTCTTTTCCTACTAAATCCTGGGTGAATGACACTAGTTGTGTTACTCATATTTGTAACACAAAACAGGTCTTGAGAGGAGTAAAAAAAAGCGAACAATAGAAGCTATTGGAAGTTTTGACTTAGTTTTACCTAATGGCCTTGTGATTTGTTTAGACAATTTCCATTATGCACCTACTATAACTAGAGGTGTTGTTTCAGTTCACCGTTTGGTATAAAATGGATTTGTATAGCGTTTTACGGATTTTGGAATTTCAGTTTCTAAGAACAATGTTCATTATTTTAATGTTATTCCCTGTAATGGTATTTATGAAATTGATATGCATAATCTTGTACCAAATGTTAATTCTATTTATAATGTTCGTACTAAAAGAGCCAAACATAATTTGGACTCTACTTACTTATAGCATTGTCGTCTTTCTCATATAAGTAAGAAACGTATTGAAAAGCTGCAACATGAAGGGCTTTTAAAATCAACAGATGATGAGTCATTTGATCAATGCGTATCTTTTTTATCGGGTAAGATGACAAGGAAATCATTTCCACATCGCCCCAAAAGAGCGATTGATCTTCTTGGAATAATACATACTGATGTGTGTGGTCCACATAGACATGTGTCAAAACAATGTGCTAGCTACTTCATTACATTCACGGATGATTATAGTCGTTATGATTATGTTTATCTTCTTGAACATAAACATGAGGTCTTTGAAACATTCAAGGTATTCAAGAATTAAGTGGAAAATCAACTCAGGAAGACAATCAAGGCTCTTCGATCAGATCGAGGTGGCGAATACATAAGCCAAGAGTTTAAAGATTATCTTAAAGCTTGTGGAATTGTCCAGCAGCTTAGTCCTCCATACACACCACAACACAATGGCGTGTCTGAGAGGAGAAATTATACTTCGTTAGACATGGTTCGATCTATGATGAATCTTACAACTCTGCCGTTAGCCTTTTTGGATTATGCTCTAGAGTCTGCAATACGCATTCTCAATATGGTTCCAACCAAGAAGGTTGATAAGACTCCATATGAATTATGGTATGAAAAATTTCCAAACTTGTCTTACTTAAAGGTCTGGGGTTGTGAGGCGCTTGTGAAGCGGGATACGCCTGATAAACTCCAACAAATATCTGTTAAGTGTATCTTTATAGGATACCCAAAGCAAACAATGGGTTATTATTTTTACTTCCCACCTGAAAACAAAATAGTTGTTGTGAGGTATGCTAAGTTCTTTGAGAAAAATCTCATAACTCAAGAAGTCAGTAGGAGGGCCATAGATCTTGAAGAAATTCAAGATGAAGATACATCACCTTCTGAAATCACTAGCGAAATTCCTATGGAGGTTGAAGGTTTTAAACCACCTCAAGAGGAAGAGATTCTGATTCGTAGGTTCGAAAGGTCACGTCGAGTTTCAAATCGCTTATGTCTAAATGTAGAGGCGGAGGAACATAGTCTAGGGGATCTTAATGAACCCACTAGCTATAAAGCTGCAATGTTAGTTCTAGAATCTAATAAGTGGCTCGATGTTATGAATGCGGAAATACAATCCATGATAGACAATATGGTATGGGTCTTGGTCGATCTTCCTCCTAATTGTAATATTGTTGGGAGTAAGTGGATTTTTAAGAAAAAGACTGACATGGAAGGTATTGTACACACCTATAAAGCTCATCTTGTAGCAAAGGGTTATACTCAACTCTACGGGGTTGATTATAAAGAAATGTTCTCACCTGTCGCTGACATTAGAGCTATTAGGATTCTATATCTATAGCGGCGTTTTATGATTATGAGATATGGCAAATGGATGTAAAAACTTCGTTCTTAAATGGTTATCTTGGTGAAGACATTTATATGGTACAACCTGAAGGTTTTGTTGATCATAATCATCCTAGAAAAGTATGCAAGCTTCAAAGATCCATTTATGGTCTTAAGCAAGCATTAAGAAGCTAAAATAAAAGATTTGATGAGGAAATTAAAAAGTTTGGTTTTGATCAAAATCTTGATGAGCCATGTGTATATCAAAAGGCAAGTGGGAGTAATGTTACATTCCTCGTCTTATATGTTGATGACATAATCATCATAGGAAATCACATTCCAAGTTTACAAAGTATAAAAGATTATCTTGGAAAGTGTTTTGCTATGAAAGATTTGGGGGAAGCAACATTTATTATTGGAATCAAAATCTATAGAGATAAGTCAAAGCGATGGAAAAACTATAAAAATAATAAAACTATTAAAAATAAAGTCCTAAAATTTTTATAGAAAAATATACTAAATAAAGAAAGCGTGCAGAAATTTTAGAAAAATAAAAGCCCTAATTTTTACTTTTTGCTTAAAGTTTAATTAAACTAATTGAAACTAAACCCTAATTATTAATTAAAATATTAAAACTAATTAGAACTTATCAAAAGACTTAATTAAGGACTAAACGTGTAAGAGACTTAAGGGCTAACGGGGCTAAAACACTTAACTGGTAAGGATTAACTGGAAAACAATTAAAATAGAAAAATTACAGGGATGGTCCCTGAGGACTTACCCCGACAACAAACTAAGTCTATTTTTGGCTTAAAAATAAATTGAAATTAAAAGTGCTTTTTAGCAAAAACTTAAAAGAGCAAAGTTGTAAAGGAAACTAGGAGGATCAACTTTAACAAAAGCACTTTGATCTGAAACTCAAAGATAAGCTCTAAAAGAGCTTCTTAATAAGCTGTTACAGAAACTAGGGGTTTGGGCTTAGTTTTACTAAAACAACTATAATAAGCTCAAATTAGGCTTAAAACTAAAAAGGAAAAGTGATCTAGATGGCTTATGATGTGCTTAATCTAAAAATGCTAAGAAATTTAATCTAGAAGTACTTTTAAACTAATGAAATCAAGCATGAAATAAGCAAACTCAGAAAATAAACAAGATAGCACAAATTCCAAATGAGCTTAAAAACTTATTAAGCTAAACTAGACTCTAAAACTTTAAGGACTTATTAGACTACTTATAATCTATCTAATTAAGCTATAAAATCTAGACTTATAAGCTAAATTAACAAATTAAAATCCTAAAATTCCTAAGCACTGTTTTTGGTTTTTTAGTTACGTTGACAGCAAAATAAGCTAGGAAAATAAGCTAGAAAATGTAATTTAAGACTTAATCTATAATGAGCTATAACTAATCTAAGTCCTAATCCTGAATTTTAAAGGTCTATATCCAACTTAAAACTAAACTTAAAACTAGGTTAAAGATAGCAGTATTAACTGATGTTAGTACTGCTAGTGTAAAATTTCAGCAGTACTTTTACTTGAAAGTACTGCTGCTGCAATTGGTCTTTTAAGAACATAATTAAACTATGAAATAAGCTAGAAAATGTAAACTAAAACTAAATCTATAATAAGCTATAACTAAACTTAATCCTACTTGAATTTAAGAACCTAAGAACTATGAGTTGCTAGCTAAAATCTGAGCCAGCAGTACTAACTTGGATAGTACTGGCAGCAGTACTATCTTACTGTTAGTACTGGTGCACTATTGCACAAGTGCAAAACAAAAGTGCAGGCTTCCTAAGGGAGACCCTGCACTAAGACACACTCAAATTGAGTGTATAAACAAAGTTCAAGCAAGATCAAACCCTTAAGGGCTTTGAATCAAAGTTTCATAAGCAAAAAGGTAGTCAAAAACTGCCCTGGTGTAAAAACAAAGAAAATAAGCCATTTCTTTTGAAAATTTTGAGTTCTATTTATGAAAACTAAATGAAAACTAATTTTAACTTGAAAACTTAGCTGACTCAAACAAATAGCATAAGTGAAATTGACTTTTAGAGGTCAAAGTACACTAAACCAAACACTTTTTTAAGATTATGACAGATTTGAGAAAAGCTTTTTAAGAGAAGTCTAATGAACAAATACTGAATACAAAACTAACTTAAAACTATCTTAATTAACAAAACTTAACAACTAAATAAGCATTAATCTAAGATCTAAACTATTATACTATATTTTTGGTTTTTAGAGGTTTTTAAGATAATAATATTAAAATCTATGATTTAAACTAAGAAAATTGAAAACAGATAAATAACTAAGATTATTAAGCTACATTATACTAAAATAAGCACTAATAAACAAAGAGAATAAGCAAATAAGCAGATCTAATTATAGAAAGCAATGAGATTACTATTTAAAGCTAAAATTAAAGGAAATAAAAGAGAAACTTACAAACTCCTCTAGCTAAACAAGAGGACCAATTAAGGCAGCTACAAGCTCCCTAGCTTATTAGATAAGCTAGGGTATAAGTCCTTGGGATCTCTTCCAATTTAAGATCCCCTTCCAAAAGCTCTAATCCAATGAGATCCATGTAAGTAAATACTGATTTAAGGTTTAGGTAAGATTAATTCTGAATTCAATAAGCTCTATTTCAGCTTATAGACTGAAAGAGCTTTAAATGAGCTTATTAGCTTATTTAGGCGACTTAGCTTATTAAGAGGATTTATGAAAAAGAAACTTGGAGAAATTTAGAAAAACTCAATTTCATTAATAAAACTTGCTTACAGTACTTTTTAAAGGAAAATTACAATATTAAAACATCATTAATCTAAGAATTAAAATTTAAGCTACACTAATTTTAAAACTACTACTTCAAAACTAGATATTGTGTGTGTGAGAGGTGAGGTCCTATTTATAGGTGCCCCATGGCCTTGGATCCTTCTAGCCTCTTGCCATTGCTCTTCCACCTTGTTTATCTGGTCAATCATTTCTTTGATCCAAGAGCAAATCTCACTTAACTTTGTGTTTTTCTTGCTCTGACGTGTCCTTAGAGTTTGAGTGACCAATGATTTCCTCTTGATTAGACTATTTTGTCCTTGCCATTGTGTTTAGGAGCTCATGAATTGACTAACGCACCCTTTGATTTCCATTTGCCCTTTGTTTTACCATGGGAGTGAAAGTGGGACGATGGGTAAATAGTAAACGGGTTTCGCGCCTCTTTTTGATAGTTAAAACTGTTATACTTTGAAATATTAGCACATTTGGCCCTTGCGTTCTTTCTCCCATTTTCTAGTTATAAATATCTTTCGAGAATTCCAAGCTTAGCCCTTGTGGTTTGTTATAAAAGAGAAGTGGGCTTTGTTTTGGGCTTTTGTGAAAGTTGAGGGATCAAGGTGAAACATATTGAGGATTTGTCCTTCTGTGTTTGACTTAGTCTGACCATCTTTGACTGACTTTGATTTTTCTTGGCTGATTTTGACTGAGGCTTGACTTTTCTGGCTTCGGCTTTGTACTCTTCTGATTTCTTTTTGTACTCTTCTGATTCTCGTGTCCATGCTTGCCCGTTTTTTTGACTGTTTTTATGTGATTTTTGATATATCCGCACCTGCACACACAAAACACAAATACAAGCATATTTTTGCCATTTTTGGTCTGTTTTGGGTTTATTTGGGTTGTTTTAGGTACAAACGGATATGTGTATTCTACACTTATCAAAATTCCCCAAACTAAACGATTGTGTGTCCTCACGCAATATCACATGCCTTATAACCAAATATCTCGAAACTTCCCCAAACTAAACCTTTGAAAAGTAGCAAAGATTTTGTTGAGAGAGATAAGAGATCACAAGTTATAAAACACCCGATTTCCCATTTTCTAAGATTTTTCTCTTTTTATGATTTTTCTTGATAATTAACTACCTAACTACAACTTATTTGTGTTGACATAATGTAATGTTTTCATTACCTCATTGGTAATTTTTAGGATCATTGAATAAAAAGCACAATTAAGTGTCTAAAAGATAACTTCATCATCCCCGATTTTTCACTTTTCCCATGCTAAGCTTAAAAACAAGATCATTGTTAATTACAAGTCATGACACTAATACTACTCATAAATATTAATTGTGTACTTACTTTTCCTCCCACAAATCCTACTTTTGTATCTCAAGATTTTACTTAAGTCATATACCCGTAGGCTCTTTAAGACTTTTGTTTCGATATTTATTAATTCCAAAAATAAAGCGTAATGGTTAAAAACGCAATAATTAGCTCCTAGCCCTTTTCAAAAGATCAAATGTCATCAAGATTAAAGTCCACATCGAGGCAACCAAAATTTGGCTTTTATTAGGCTACTTAAGCAAGGCACCATTCATGTCATATACCCTAAGGCTCTTTAAGACATGAATGGACCAATCTTATTTGCACCATATACCCTTAGGCTCTTTAAGGCACAAAGTAAGACAAAAATTAAGCAACATTATTATACCTCAGTCCTTTAGAAGGCTACAACATCGGCCACGCCTCCGACAAGATGTAGCAATCATATTTCGACTTCGGTAACTTCCTCGACTTTTTAGAAGGCTGTAACATCGGTTGTGAGCCGGCAAGATGCAGCAAACTTTTATCAGTCTCGGATTATTATTGAATTCTACTTATCCCATATACCCTAAGGCTCTTTAAGGAATAAGCAAAATATTTCTTAATGTGATACATATAGTATGCCAAATTAAGTATTCCTGATGTGTACTCATCCTAATCACAAAGGAACTAAAGAAAACTTCTATTAGCTAATTATTAACCAAAAAACCATACAACTCTATTTATTAAACATTTATATATAGAGGTGAAACAAGCTAATGGGAGAAAAAGCCACAATTAACACTTATGAGCTTGAAAGAAAACCAACTATTCTACGTTTAATGTCATGACTTATAAATAACACTATCATTTCTTGTTCTTCGCAATTTAAAATTTCTAAGAAAGAAATTCGCGAACACTTAGCCATATAAAATCCAACTCGGCATATTTAAAATCTACTTGAGATTAGCACAAGTTTTCATTTACTAACGATTCAAGTCTAGCATGTTTAAAGTCTATGTGAGACTAGCACAAACTATCATCATTAATTGTTAAGGGAGAAAGCTAGAACTCTACACGTACGATCGGGTCAAAAATTACTTTTTATTCTTACCAACGGAAAACCTACATTTTTGTCTTAACACACATTTTTTTAATTTTTTTTTAATTTTTTTATTTATTTATATGTGTCTAAAAATTTAAAATTTTTGCTATTTTTGTGGGAAAACGGGTACGTGAGAACAAAACAATAAGCAAGCAACATCAAATCGATAGATTCCCTTCCCCAAACTAAAACGAAACATTGTCCTCAATGTTTAAAGTCGGGTCTCTACGAAAATCTAAGCCGTTTATGAAGTATGCAAAGATAAACGTTAATCGATTATGATGAAAGGATATGGATCTCCCCAAACTAATTTCACACAAAGGATGAGAAGCTCGAGTAGAACGGGAAACAACACCGGACACGAGAGGCTTCTAAAATTTGTTGGGAGAATCCTGCAAAAATCACAACAAACAAACAACAAACATCGAGAAATCGGAAAGAGAACAAGCCTCTCTCAACACAACACATTAGATAATAGAAAGAAAATAGAAATGATAAGCATGGGGTGAACTCCCACGAAGCGGCTTGTTTTTGATCACCGAGTCGCAAGCTCGACTCGATCCCTGAATTTAGTTGTCCTTAGGGAGAGCAATACTTAGAACAAGAAACTGTTTAGAAAATGCCACCGGCTCTTAGAAATGTGACGATGCCAGGGTCAAAAATGGTGTCTTCATTCTCGAAGGAGACAATTGAGGAAATGAAGGGTAAATCTGAAACAAGGGTGGGTAAAATACTGGTCATAAAATCATGAGATTTAGAAACACCCTTAAACTCTTTGATTATCAAAATTCCCGCTTTGGGTTCAAAACATTTCTTAATATCCGGAGGTTCCGGTGGAGGTCGAGGAATTGACGGATCATCTTGGTGATCAAGGTTAGGTGACTCATTAACTTCATCTTCGGAATCAGCATCTTCAACACCAGGCGGAATTAAATTATCTGGAACAAGGAGAATATCAATCTCTTCTTGAGTGGGCTCACTATCTTCAACGAGGATAGGAGACATGGGAAGAGACTCGATAACTGAATTTTGATGAAAATTTCCCTGGGAAGTTGAAATTTTGATTAAGCACTGTCGATAAAGACTAGATATTCACTCAAATCTCACGATCATTCCTCGCAGGAAGTGTTAAAGGTTTCACCGTACGAACTCATGTGAAGAGTAACACTCCTTGGAGAAAAAGTAATTGAAGATTCATACTGCGTTCTGCTATGTCGGACTACGTCACTTTGGAATCGAGATTATGGGAATCATCATCACTAAGTAGAATTATATCAAAGAAAAGTCTATGTCTCCTTCTGAATCGAAATATCTCCACTAAGTTAGAAGATACTTCTAAAACTAGAAAATCATCGATCACATCATTATCGTCTCAGGAGCAAAAACACTCATCTTGTGCGGATAGATGAGGGGGGGGGGGGAAAGGGGGGGGGGGAGGGTGAAAGTAAGGGGGGGGGGGGGGGTGAAAAAGGGGGGGGGGGGGGGGGTGGGGGGAGTGTTGAGAACAGACAAGCTTATCCGAAACGTTGGAATTTTTACTCTCGAACATCATCTTGAAAATACTTCTTCAAGCAAGTCCTTCTTAAGAGTTGAATCACAATTACCCGGTTGTAAACGAATCAGAGGAGCAAGTTCATCGGCGAACTTACAACACAATTATCACTATTCCTTTTCACGAGAAGAACTAGGAGAAGGATCATCAGAATGAATAGTGGTACTACCACTAATCGGCTCATCTTTTGAAAAATCGATAATAGAAATGGCATGAACAAAATTCTTTCCTTGTTTTTTTCCTCAGATTATCGGCATAAAATGTAAACAATTCATACTTTTCCTACTCTTGAAGTCAATTTTTTCTCTCGCTACAAATCAGAGAGCTTTTGGCGGTTCGAAGAAGGGTCTATTCCTAGAATAATAGGCACTCTCGAGGTCGGGTTCAAAATAACCACAAACAAAATCCGCAAGAAAAGTGGAAACATCGACTCTAACTACAACATCCCTCGGCTAAGCCCATCGGGTGAGAAATGGAAACGATGGCAAGCTCGAGAGTCATTCGAGAAGTATCAAAGCTTCAGCTCAAGTTTCTTGAGATAGAATGAGGTAAAAGATTAATGTCTTAGCTCCTGAATCGGCTAAAGCAACTAGTCCTTTTGAGTTCTTGTAAAGCACATGGATAAGAAATTTTCCCGGGATCTTCGAGTTTCTCGGAACCTTTGTCATATGATAGCCGTAACTCTTCAGCATTCACAGTTGTGATAGCGATCTGCCTCAAGCTTCTCCTTTGTTTCTTAGCAACGAGCTTAACCATTTGGTTAAACTTGGCATTTCGACAAGAGCAACTTTCAATCCAATCTCTAAACTAAGTTTTTGAACATTTTCCACAACCGGTTATGTATTTAGTTGGAGCACTTGGATTTATCAGGTTGTTTCTCTCGACTCTTCATCCTCTCATGATATGGAAGTTTAGATGTGTACGAATTAGGATAGGACAATACTAACGGTTTTCTTTTGCTTTTGGTTTGGAATTTCAATGAAAATAAATCCTTCCTTCCCCGAAGATGTACATGTGCGATATTTTCCAATTTTGGATTTGCCCCCCCCAACACTTTTCCGTTGACGTCCCGGGTTTTGTTCAGGTTTTCTTTTTTGAGGTTTTGAAACATCGGTGAAGGAACAAGAGAATCGAAGGTTCTTCCAAAGCCACTTACCGCCCTTGTGAGGGTGATAGAAATTAAATTGCAGACGCAAAAGGGTTTAGTTACGTTTTGACTTGAAGAGTTCCTAATTTGGAAGTAGAGGCTGAATTTTTGAAATTATTACAAAGACTCGTCAACAAACTTGTACATTAGCCATTTCTGATTCTATGCAAATTTTGACCTTAGATTTTTTGAACATTCTTCAACACGCATCGTTTTGCCCCTGACAGTAAGTTTTCAAAAATCTGTTTCTTTCAAACCACTATTTTTTGGAGGTTGGATAAGGTAAAACTTGATGATTGAGGTGTTGTATGGTGGAAGCGTTGATAATCCTTTGATTTTGGTGTTTTGACGTTTTGAATTAAAATTTCTCCACGGTTGGATGAAGTTAGAATTGGGTTTCCTTGGTATCGGTTTGGTTTGTGTGGGACATTCGGTTGATTGAAACCCGCGGTTTTCATTTGACTTGCCAAATTGGAAGGATGATTCTTTGTGAGAAAATTCCAACGGCTGCGGTGTTTGTGTGAAATTGTTGGATATTGTCATGAAAATCGGGAAACGGTTTCCACCTCGAGTTAACGGACAAAGGTTAAAATGGTGATTTGATCCACAAGTGACACATACTTCCTCAACTGCTTTGACTGGTGCAGGAGTAGTAACAACTAAAGCTTTCATTTGATTCATCATTTGGTTCATCTTGATAGTCATCTTATCCTCGAGAGAAGCGGCTATTTGTTGCATATCGAAAGAATTATTAGAAGATGAAGAATTAGAAAGAGGAGCATCCGTACTCACTCTTGAATCATTAGCACGACTTCTGGAGTAACGAACTTTTGACTTGCTTTCAATAATTGCTAAACCTTCTTGAGGCATTTTGTCTAAGAAATTGCCACCTGCTGCAGAATCTAAGGCATCTTGATCGTTTGAATTCAAAGAATTGTAAAAAGTATCGAGTTGGTGAAGTTCTGAAAAGCCATGGTGAGGACATTGACGAAGGAGTCCTTTAAAACGTTCCCATGCTTCATTAAAGGCTTCGTTTGGTTTTTGATAAAAAGTAATGATCTCATTCCGATAGTAAGTGGTTTTTGAAGGTGGGAAATATTGGTTTATGAATTTTGAAACAAGGTCGTCCCATGTGAGAATTGATCTTGGTGGTTCCTTGTCTAACCAATCTCGGGCTTCACCGTCTAGAGAAAAAGGAAAAAGCAAAAGCTTAACCGAAGTATTCGGAACTTCTGGATGTCTAAACGTGGAAGTGACCTTATTAAAAAATCGAAGGTGATTGTGGGGATCTTGTCTACCCGTGAACTTATTGCTTTGCACAAGATTGATTAGGTTGCATTAATGCTGGAAATTATTTAGCATTGATCGGTGGAACAACTATAGCATCTTCATAACCTTCGATAGGTGCTTGTAACATTTGGGCCATTGTTCGATTGTCGGCCATTGGAACAACGTTTTGTTCAACAATTGGTTCAACCGGAAGAGTTTGTTGTTGACGACGTCTTCGAGATTGCGAACGAGTGCGCATAAAAAAAAACTAACAAAATTTTACACTAATTTTTTTTTTCTCGAGTCTTTTTTCATTTCTTTCCAAGAATTTTACACCGGTTACACTGCGCGCGTACTAGCGCGAGACAAACCAAAATAATCAACTACTTCACGGAGCTTCTTGAAATTTCTATTTCATGGTGACCTAATTGGAAGAAGAACACAAAAGGACAGTGTTAAATCTTTGATTGCGATTTGGGAACAATTTGCCAGTTCAACCGTAGGAATTGAAATGATAATATCTCAATTGAAATATTATTTGTGTTGTTCGATTAACCAACTTGAGTTTTATTTTATTTCTATTTTCTAAAGGACAAAGTTTCTTTATGTTTTGATTTTTCTCTATTTTTTTTTATTTTTTACTTATACTAAAAAGAAAAGGAAAATATTTTTTTACTTTTTATATTTTTGATTTTTTATATTTTTGAATTTTAAAAACAAAAATGAAAACCATTATCGAGGAGACGAAAGATCCTTCAAACCAAATCAACAAACAAAAACGTAGGAATCGTAGACACTAGTCCCCGGCAGCGGCGCCAAAAACTGATTGTAGTTTTACGTACCTATAAAATATATAATAATAATACTACTTAGGTAAATTCCAACTATTCACCTTTAACCAAGGTAAAAAGTTAAGACTTACAAAAATAATATAATATATAATACGTATATCAAACCGGGCAAGTATGATCACCCGGGTCGTTTCCCCAATGACTAGTGAGATTGAAACCACGTTTTAGTTCGGATCCTGATTTGAATGGAACAAAGATATTTTGGATAAGCTATTGCTATGAAATTAAGAAGCAACAAATAATGACAATTAAGCAAATAAACAAATTTTAAATCCCTAAAAATGTAAACTAAAATTTCACTAAATAAAGAAAAATTCCTAAAATTATTGAAAACTAAAAGCCCTAATTTTTATCTTTTTATAAAAGTTTAATTAAACTAATTAAAAATCAAACCTAAATACTAATTAAAATTAATAAACTTAATTAAAAACTTAACTAAGGATTAACGGTGCAAAAAGGAAAAGGACTAACGGGGAACTAACTGAAAAACAATTAAATTGAAAAGTTACACTTTCTACCCTGAGAATCTATCCCGACAACAAACTAAGTCCCGATTTAAGGTCAAATTTGAAAAGTGCTTAAAATGAAAAACTCAAAGATTATGGGAAAATCTTCCGTAATCTTCACTTGAGCTAAGTTTCGCGCGTGCTCTCATTCATCTGCCCCAAAGTATTGCTCCGATGTTCAAAAAGATGCTTAACACAAGACAAGTTGATTGAATTAACCAAAAACTACGTTTTGAATGAAAATTGTTAGTTGCGGTAGTTCCTTAAAAAGCTTCCAGAAAAGCTAGGTGACCCCTGGGTCGTTTTCTCATTCCTTGTGATTTTTCCGAGTTCGATTAGTTACTTAGCCTTGCCTGATTTAGGTGCTAGTATCAATCTCATGCCTTATCCATTTGGAAAAAAGCTTCAACTCTCAGGCCTACCGAAACAAAAATGGTTATTAGATTAGCTATGTACAATTTTCCAAACCAAACCGGCTGTAGCAGAAAATGAGCAGAAAATGTTTTTGTCAAAGTAGGGAAGTTTTACTTTCCCGCTGACTTTGTTGTTCTTGATTTTATAGCCGATCCTCGAGTACCGTTAATACTCGGGCGACCCTTTCTTAGGACGGCTCATGCTTTAATCGATGTTTACGAAGGAGAGATTACTCTTAGGAATGATGATCAATCGTTAACCCTTAAATGTGGTGATGCACCTTCCATTTCATACAACAATCTCGAATCATTGAAGAAAGTTGATCTAATCGATGTCACTTGTGAAGAGTACTCACAAGAAGTACGTATATTGGATTTTCCGATTCCGTTGCTTACAACAATCCTTCTCCGCACTTCGATCCGATTGTTTCTATTTCATCTCCAACACTCACTCCGTTTGATGAAAGTGATTTTCTACTCTTTGAAGAAGCCGATGCTTTCATAGCAATCGATGATGAACCAGTTTCACCAGTTTTCAATGCTACGTACTACGATCCCGAGGGTGACATTCTCATTCTCGAGGCACTTCTCAACAATGATCCATTACCTTCACCAGACCAAGGAGATTATTACCCCGGAATTCAAAAGGATCTTAAGGTTGTTGAACCAAAAGAGTCTTCACTTGAACCCAAAGATGAAATTCCCGAAGTCGAACTTAAAGAGTTACCTCCGCATCTCGAATATGCGTTCTTAGAGGAAAATAACAAGCTTCCAGTCATAATTTCAAAAGATTTGAGCCAAGAAGAAAAGACCTCACTCATTCATGTTTTGAAAAACAGAAAACAAGCAATTGCTTGGAAACTTTCTGATATCCGAGGCATAGATCCAGAATTTTGCTCACACAAAATCCTTTTAGAAGATGATTACCAACCTTCAGTCCAACATCAAAGGAGGGTTAACCCTAAAATCCACGACGTCATTAAGAAAGAAGTAGAAAAACTTCTTGACGCGGGATTGATTTATCCAATCTCGGATAGTCCAGTCCATTGTGTTCCTAAAAAAGGTGGTATGACCGTTGTCACAAACGAAGAAAATGAGCTGGTGCCTACAAGATTAGTCACGGGATGGAGAGTTTGTATCGATTATCGAAAGTTAAACGAAGCAACTTGTAAAGACCATTTTCCGTTACCATTCATGGACCAGATGTTAGAGCGATTAGCCGGCAACGAGTCAAGGGGGGTGTCCGGCAACGAGTTTTATTGTTTCTTAGATGGTTTTTCAGGGTATTTTCAAATCCCAATTGATCCTAAAGATCAAGAGAAAACTACTTTCACGTGCCCATACGGAACTTTCGCGTACCGTCGTATGCCATTCGGTTTGTGCAATGCTCCTGGAACTTTCCAACGTTGTATGATGGCTATTTTTCACGATATGATAGAGAAAACGATGGAGGTTTTTATGGACGATTTTTCAGTTTTTGGAGATTCTTTTTCCTCGTGTCTTGCCAATTTAGATAAAATGGATTTTAAAAGGTGTGAAGACAACCAATTAGCACTAAATTGGGAAAAAAGAGCCATTTCTTGATTTCATGGTTAAAGAAGGCATTGTTTTAGGACATAAGATCTCTAGAAAAGGAATTGAAGTCGATAAGGCCAAAGTTGATGTAATTTCTAAGCTTCCTCACCCAACAACCGTCAAAGGAATTCGAAGTTTTCTCGGGCATGCGGGATTCTATCGAAGATTTATCAAAGACTTTTCCAAAATCTCTCGACCCATGACCCATCTCTTAGAGAAAAACACTCCTTTCATTTTTTTCGGATAGATTGCTTTATAGCCTTCAAACATGAAAAAGAAGTTGATGGATGCTCTAATTCTCATTGCTCCAATTTCGGACACAAACCTTTTGATATCTGGTGCGTTGCAATGTGTTATGCAATAGGTGCGGTTCTAGGGCAAAGGATTGAGAAGCATTTTTGACCAATTCATTATGCTAGAAGACGTCATGGTGATAGCTAGAATCAAATTACACAACCAATCGAAAAAGAAATGCTTGCAGTTGTTTTGCTTTCGAGACAGTTTCGATCATATCTAATCAGGAAAACCAAGAGTTGTTGTTTACACAGCCCACTCCGCTTTGAAAATACCTTTTCAACAGAAAGACGCTAATGCCAAGATTGCTTCGCTGGGTCTTACTTCTTCAGGAATTTGATTTTAAGGTTAACGATTACTAAGGGAGCAGAAAAACTATGCATGCTGGAATCACCTCTCTCGTCTGAAAACCTTACGAAAATATTATAAAATATATAATCATATACTACTTACCTATAAAATATATAATAATAATAATAATATAATATATAATAATAATATATATAATAATAATACTACTTATATATAATAATAATTATATATAATTATATAATAATTATATATAATAATAATATATAATAAGTATTATTATTATTATTTATTATTATTATTATTAACTATAATAATTATTATTATTATTTATTATTATTATATATAATAATAGTTTTTGATGCCGGTTTCTTTTGGCCCACCATTTATAAGGATGCCTACGAATTTGTCAAAACTTGTGATGCTTGTCAAAAACAAGGCAAAATCTCTCAACGTGATGAGATGCCTCAAAATGCAATCCAAGTTTGTGAGATTTCTTCCGATTATGGAGGAATTGATTTTATGGGACCATTGTCGTCATCTAGGGTAACAAATATATTTAGTAGCCGTCGGGACTATCTTTCAGTGGGTTTGAAAGCGAAGCACTCCCACCAACAATGCTAGGGTAGTTGTTAAGTTCTTAAAATCACCTTTTTTCCCGATTCGGTGTCTGAAGAGCAATTCATAAGCGATCGTGGGACCCATTTTTGTATCGACAAATTTGATTAAAGTTATGTCTAAAATATGGTGGTAATCCCATCGTCTTTCGGCTCCTTAACCTCCTCAAAACAAGTGGTCAAGTCAAGTTTCAAGTATGAATGTTTAGTAACGAATCGTGGTCTCAAAAGAATTTTAGAAAGGACGGTCGGAAGATGAGATAGAAAATCGTTAGTACCTCATTGGTCAGATAAGTAGATGATGCATTATGGGATTTTAGAACCGCTTACAAGACTCTATTGGATGTATCCTCCATACAAGTTCGTCTATGGAAAAAGCGTGTCACTTACAGTTGAGCTAGATACCAAAGCATATTGGGCTCTCAAGCATCGCCAACTTCGATTTAAGACCGCGGGGGTATCATCGAATGCTTCTGGTAATGGAACCCTTAGCGAGCTTCGTGTCAATGTTACGAGAACTCGTTAATCTTAAGAGAGCAAAGAAGTACACGATTCTAGATAAAGTAACGATCTTCAATGTTGGTGATCATGTCCTTCTTTTCAACTCCCGATTAAGATTTCTCGGAAAGATCAAGTCCCGTTGGTTCTGGACCTTTCACAATCTCTGAAGTGTATCCTTATGGCACTGCCAAGTTGTCTCATGTGATGGTTCTAATTTCAAAGGCAATTGTGCCACGTTTGAAGCATTTACTATGGAGGGGATAACCCCATTGGTTATCTCGGCCTCCAGACTTTCCTATGGAACAACTTAAATTCAGGGATCGAGTCGAACTTGCGACTCGGTGGATAAAAACAAGCCGCTTGCGGGAGTTCCCCATGCTTATATCTCTATTTTCTTTTCTATTTTTATCTAATGTGTTGTGTGAGGAGAGGCTATGTTTCTCTTTTCGATTTCCTCGATGTTTCGTTGTTTGTTTGTTGTGAAGTTTTTGAAGGACTCTCCTAAACAATTCAATGAAGCCTCTCTGTGTCGGTGTTGTTTCCCGTTCAAACTCGAGTTTTTCATCCTTTGTGTGAATTTTAGTTTTCGGGGATCCATCATCCTTTCATCATAATCGATTTTTCGTTTATCTTTGCATACCTTAATAAACGGCTTAGATTTTCGTTTTTTTAGAGTCCCGACTTTATGATTAGGATGAGTACACATCAGGAATACTTAATTTGGCTTAAAATGCAAAAATAATAACTAAAATAAGTTATCTCTGCCACGAATTACTTCATACATTGTGAAGGCAGTGGCCGATGTTGGAGTTTTCATATAAGGTAGCGTCCGGTGTCATAATAAGTAGAATAAATCCTCTAGTCGACTTCGCTATCGATTGTGGCTTCGAGAGATAAAAGGCACCGGTTTTACTTATATAATCCAAAGTCGAAATATGTTTGCTACATCTGTGTCGGGGGCGTGGCCCGATGTTGTAGCCTACTAAAGGACTGAGGTTTAATAATGTTGCTTAATTTTTGTCTTGTTTTGTGCCTTAAAGAGCCTAAGGGTATATGGTGCAAATAAGATTGGTGCCATTCATGTTTAAGAGGCCTTAGGGTATATGGACATTGAATGGTGCTTTGCTTAAGTGTAACTAAATTAAAAAGCCAAATTTTGGTTGCCTCGATGTGGACTTTAATCTTGATGACATTTGATCTTTTGAAAAGGGCTAGGAGCTAATTATTGCGTTCTTACCATTACACTTTATTTTTGGAATTAATAAATATCGAAACAAAAGTCTTAAAGAGCCTTCGGGTATATGACTTAAGTAAAATCCTGAGATACAAAAGTAGGATTTGCGGGAGGAAAAGTAAGTACACAATTAGTATTTATGAGTAGTGTTAGTATCATGACTTGTATTTAACAATGATCTTGTTTTTAAGCTTAGCATGGGAAAAGTGAAAAATCGGGGATGATGAAGTTATCTTTTAGACACTTAATTGTGCTTTTTTGTTCTTGATCTCCTAAAAAGTTCTATAATGAGGTAATGAAAACATTACATTATGTCAACACAAATAAGTTGTAGTTAGGTAGTTAATTATCAAGAAAAATCATAAAAAGAGAAAAATCTTTAAAAAATGGGAAGTCGGGTGTTTTATAACTTGTGATCTCTTATCTCTCTCAAACAAAAATCTTTGCTACTTTTCAAAGGTTTAGTTTGGGAAATTTTTGAGGTATTTGGTTATAAGGCATGTGATATTGCGTGAGGACACGCAATCGTTTAGTTTGGGGAATTTTGATAAGTGTAAAATACACATATCCGTTTGTACCTAAAATAACCCAAATAAACCCAAAACAGACCAAAAATGGCAAAAATATGCTTGTATTTGTGTTTTGTGTGTGCAGGTACGGATAAGTCAAAAATCACAAGAAAACAGTCAAAAGCGAGCAAACACGGACACGAGAATCAGAAGAGTACAAAGCCGAAGCCCCAAAAGCCCAAAGCCTTAGCCAATTTTCATCTACAAGGGCCAATCTTGCATTTCTCGAAAGTTATTTATAACTTGAAAAAGAGGAAAGAAAGATAAGGGCCAAATGTGTAAACTTCTCAAACTACAACAGTTTTAACTGTCAAAAAAAGGAGCGGGAACCCCTTTTACTATTCACCCGTCTTCCCCAATTTCACTCCTATGGTAAATCAAGGGGCAAATGAAAATTAAAGGGTACGGAAGACAATTCAAGGTCTCTCTTACAAGATGGCAGGGATAATTTAGTCTAATCAAGGGGATATTATCCCTGCTCAAGCTCTATGCCACGTTAGCCATGGTGAATGAAAGCAAATATTATGTGGGTTTTGTGCTAACTCACTCACAAAAACTAAACAAACGTCACCATCAAAGAATGCAAGCCTCGGCATTCCTCAAGTGTACCACAGAATGATCCAACGTCCCACAATATAGATCAAATGATTGAAGAAATGATTGGCCAGGATTAAAAGTTTGGTGAGCAAGGCTAGAGGTCCTAGAAGCTTCAGCTGGGCACTATAAAAAGACCTCACTTCTCACACACACACCATCTAGGTTTTAGTAGTCGATTTTTAGTTTCTATTAATTTTTAGCTTAAATTCGTAATTTTCTTAAATGTAATTTCCTTTTTCAAGTATTGTAATCAGCTTCTTTAATTAATGAAATTCAGTTTTTAGTGTTTTAAATCTCATTTTCTAAGCTCTCATTTAAAGTCATAAGCTCTCTTAATAAGCCAAAATTATCTCAATAAGCTCATATTAAGCTCTTTCAGTCTATAAGCTGAAATAGAGCTGTTTGAATTCGATATTAATCTTATCTAAACCTTAAATCAGTTAAACCTATTATGGATCTTATTGTATTTGAGCTTTTGGAAGGGGATCTTACCTTGGAAGAGATCCCAAGGACTTATACTCTAGCTTATTCATAAGCTAGAGAGCTTGTAGCTGCCTTTATTGGTTCCTTTTGTTTAGCTAAAGGATCAAGTGAGTTTCTCTTTTCATTCATCTCCAATTTCAGTTTTAAATTGCTTAGTTTTAGTTTAATATTGCTTATTTGCTTATTCTCTTGCTTATTAGTGTCCCCCCCCTCCCCCTCCTCCCTCCCCCCCCCCCTCCCCGCCCCTCTTCTAGTACTTATTAGTTGTTTGTCTTCATCTGTTTTTGCTCAAGTAGTTATAGATCTTTAGGTTGTATTACAATTCTGTCATAAACATTGCATTAAAATCCTAATAATAAAATTTTTTTTTAAAAGTTTTAAACTAGTCTTAGATCTTAGATTAAGTATTATTCAATTGTTTAATCATGTTTGCTAAGTTTGTTTTAAGCTAGTTTTTATCTGGTATTTAGTACTTGTTCATTAGATTTCTCTTAAAAAGCTTTTCTCAACTCTGTCATAATGACAAAGGAGTGTTTGGTTTAGTGCATTCTCAAAATTGCACTAACAGTACTAACCTAAGTTAGTACTGCTGACCCTTTGCACTACCAGTACTAACCTCCAAGTTAGTACTGCTTTCATAAGTTAGTACTGTTAGCTTTAATCTCAGTAGAATTAAGTTTAGTTTTAGCTTATTTAGATTTAGTTTTCATTTTCCTAGTTATTTCATTGCATTATTAAGTTTTCAAAAGTCAAAAATTGCCACCAGCAGTACTTTCTCTTGAAATACTGCTTGAACTTTTACACTCCTTGTACTAACTTCAGTTAGTACTGCTGTGTTCTCAGCCTCATTTAGATAAATAATTTTAGGATTTAGTTTATAAAACTTTGTAGAGAACTTAGGTTTTTTATATAAGGACTTAATATGGTTTTAAGTCTATTTAATTTCATTTTCTAGCTATTTTCTTAGCTTTTTTTGTTGTAAAATTTAAAAAGCCAAAAAAACATTACTTAGAAACTTTAGTGTTTTTAAATTTGTTAATTTTGGCTTATGGATCTAGATTTCTAGCTTAATTAGATAGATTAATAAGTAGTTTATAAGTCCTTAAAGGTTTGAGTCTAGTTTAGCCTTTTATGGTCTTTAGCTTGTTTGGATTTGAGTTACTTTCTTTATTATCCTGAGATTGCTTAGTTCTTGATCATTCAGTAGAATAAAAAGTAGTTTAAGGCTTTAATTTCTTTTCATTATTAGATTATCACATGAATAAGCTTCTTTAGAAACTTCTTTCCCCGTGTCATTTTTATCTAGTATTAAGTTTTTTATAGCTAAATTTCTAAAACCAAGGGTTAAGCCCTACTTTCTGAGGTCAGCTGCTTAATAAGCTCTTATTGAGTTTATTAGTGGTTTTTAGATATAAGTCTTTTCATTAAAGTTTCTCTCTTTAAGCTGTTCTACAACTTTGCTTCTTTGAGTTTTTCAATATAAGCACTTTTCAAATTTCACCTTAATTCGGGCCTTAGCTTGTTATCGGGGTAGATTCTCAGGGTAGAAAGTGTAACTTTTCAATCTTAGTTATTTCCCGTTAGTCCTTTTCCTCTTTGCAATATTAGTCCATTAGTTAAGTTTTAAATTAGTTTATTAAGTTTTCATTTATAATTAGGGTTAAGTTTTAATTAGTTCAATTAAACTTTTATAAAAAGATAAAAATTAGGGCTTTTATTTTTAACAATTTTCGGCACTTTTCTCTTTTTTACAAAATTTTAGGTTTACATTTTTAGGATTTAAAAATTTGTTTATTTGCTTAATTGTCATTATTTGTTGCTTCTTAATTTCATAGTAATAGCTTATCCAAAATATCTTTGCTTCATTCAAATCATGATCCGAACATAAACGTGGTTTTCAATTTCACTAGTCGTTGGGGAAACGACCCGGGAGATCATACTTACCCGGTCAAACATACGTGTATTATATATATTATATTATTTTTGTAAGTCTTAACTTTTTACCTTGGTTAAAGGTGAATAGTTGGAATTTACCTAAGTAGTATTATTATTATATATTTTATATGTACGTAAAACTGCAATCAATATGCTGAGACATATAACATTGGTATCTAGATACACTATGATTACTTTTAATACCTTGATTATTATAGCAGTATAACCCTTCACATTGGTTACCAATCCCCAGAACATTTCCCAGATTCAAATCTTGGTTCAAAAAATAACATCTACTCTGTGGAAACTAGAAGGGGGGTTGAATAGTTTTTACCGTTTTAAATTAAAACTTAGATTATTGACTTATGTGAACTCAAGAGATATACACAAGTGTATATGATAGCGATGCAATAAGTAAATAAGTAATCTACGAAATATGAACAAGTAAAGATAAGAAAGATCAAACCGATGACACAATGATTTATAGTGGTTCGGCTACGAAGCTCCTCTTTGCCCTACTCCACTCCCTAAGTACCCAACTTGAGAGTTATCTTCACTATGTCAACAAGCTCCCTTTAGGCGGAGAAAACCGTACACGTCGCTTACACTTTTTCCGGTACTAAGCTAAATACCGAGTTCTACTTCGAGATAGAACCAATCTAACACACTATGTATTTTATGGCCTAAATACTAACCTATCATACACATATGATACACACAACACAAGATATACAAGATGAATGATTATCACAAACGTGATGACACAACTAAACTATTAACACTTGAAGCTTGACGTCTTCGTAAGTGTTCTTCACTAAAGAGTCATTATGAGTTGATCACTTGTAATGGATTATGTAACAAGTTTAATGATCAAACAATATGAAAATGATAAAAGATACGTGTAAAAAATATTTGTCAAGAGTTGTCTAAAATGAAGACTTAAGGGTGCTATTTATAGGCAACCTTTGAAATTAAAATCTGTCTCAAGCTGTTGGTCGCATGGATCCACAGATCCTCCAAATGAATCCACCTATCGCTGGATCCGTCATATGTATTTGGTGGATCCGTTGGTGGCGCTGGGACAACTATTTATCATTTTATGATTAACCCCAAATCTATACAAAATATTGTTTTGTACTTATTAAAACTAGTTTATTAGAATTCTCTAGATAAAATATTTTTTTTTATCTGAATAGGAGATTTTCTAGATTTGAGAAGATTTGAAAAGATTTAGAAAGATTGTTTACATTTATGGGTAATCCTATTTTGTTTTATATGATTAATATAACTAGCTTATAATTAATATGTTAACTTTAAATCATTAGATTAGAATGAGGTTTATGCAAATGATAATATTTTTTCTTTCATCATTAACTATGTTTATAATGTTCATATTTCATACCTTAAAGTGATTTGTCTTCGTCAAGTAAACTTTCGACTAAATAAACTTGTTTACGTAAACTATTTACGTAGTATGACCTTATATTTGTTATCTCAAAACATGGAAGTCATTAAATAAAATCTCATTTTTGCGAGAATTTTGTATTAACATACTCTCATCAAAGGAAACACTAATCTTATTTCATCTTTAAACATAACTTATGAACAAGAAATAAGTAGTAACACAATAGCAGGTTTAAAACCAACCACATCATTACAAAATAGCCATAATAACTTGAGATTTTTCAATCTTGAAAATAAAGGCCTCAGTCCTATTAGGGTGACAACCTTATTTTTAAGATGGGAGATATCAAAAACATTGTCTAATTCCTTATCAGTGTAAGTCATATGTTGATTTGCCCTTGAATCAACAATTTTGCCATTACAAACCAATTTTGGTTTAAAATTTATATTAGAACAAAAAAACTTATTAAAGTTTTTATGAAAAATAGTATTGTTGTCAAACAAAGTACCTGCCATGTTAACCTGAACATTCTTTTCAATTTTATTATCTTTGATGAGAGAGATAAGAGTAGCCATTTGTTCATCTGTAAACCTAGAAGATGAACTAGTTGCGGATCACATTTTTCTTTTTTTATTCAGAAATGATGATTAAAAACCATCGAATTTCTTTGCGAAAATCTTCGACATGGATTTGATGTTAGTCTTATGATGAAACAAGACCTTTTAAACAAAATTTTAAACAAAACTTTTGTTTAAACAAAGAACAAGCTTCAAAAATCACTCAGATCAATGAATTTTAATATCCTTTGTTTAAAAACGAAAAAATGAAATTTATTATTTTTGTTAACGTAGAAGAATTGCTGTTGGACATTTACCAAAACCACGGAGCTGTTTACTAACCTTAATCACTAAGGATTGAAATAAACAAGAGTTTATCAAAAATAAACATCCCTTCTTTATCATGCAAAAACATGGTTGCGGAATCTCGGAACACATAAGTTAATTATTGGTACTACGTTTGATAAATGATTGCACAAAATAATCAACCAATTATTCCGCAAGTGCAAAGCTCGGTCAATATTTTGTCAAAAATAAAATTAGTTGCGTCCATTTGGGAGCAGTCAAAATTTTAATTAAATCAGAATTTAGAAGTGGCATAGACACTCCTATAAAAATGGCTCTTCTAGATAATAGAATTGAGTCTAGAAAGGATTGTATCCTTGGAATTGCAAGAGGAAATTTTGCTTATTCTAGATTTATGTTTACTGTTTATCCTCAATATGGAATAAGTTTAGACACTAAAGATTTAGATCAAACCACAAAGTCTTTAAATGAGGCATAGGCTAAGAATAGCCTAATTGCTTCAATTATGGCAACATGGGTAAAAACTTCATCATAGTCAATCCCTTCTTCTTGTGTGTACCTTTAAGCAACCAATCTTTCTTTGTTCTTTATCACAATGCCTCTTTCATCCTTCTTGTTCCTGTAAACCCATTTAGTGCCTATGTCCCTTTTGCCATTTGGTAAATCCACCATGGTCCAAACCTTTTGCAATTTGAATTGTAGAAGCTCAAAAACCATCAACTCAAGTAAAAAGAAACAAACTCCACATAGGAGAAACACCTCACATTGGAGAAGCATCTTCTTCAAATATAAGTAAAAGTATGAGAATAATGTCTCAAAATATAGACTCTCTAAAAGAAGATTTACACAAAATCCTTCACGGGTGAGCTGTTCAAAATCTTTAACTGTACCCTACCCGCACATATACAAGAAAGGAAAAATCCTAAACTTTAAAAAATTAGATGAAGGAATTGATCCAACTTCTAGAAAATACGTTTTTAGCACTGCTAATCCTAGCGTTGCTAACGTTATAAACTCAACTAACAATATTAATCAGATTGTTGGAAGAAATTGGATAGGAATCTCCAAAATTCTATCTTACTTTGGGCTTAGTAAAGATCAAAGTGAAAAATCCTCAAAACCTAAGGTTTCTACGTTCAACAAATTTTGGTATCAACTCCAAAAGGACATAGAAATTGACTTGAGTAAATACATTAAGTTACTCAAAGATTTAAATGCTAAAGTCGACAGACTCGAAGCATCTATAAACAATCTTGAGAACTTCAACATAGAACCTCAAGTAACAGAGAATGAAATTCACAATTTCACTACTGCTCTTAACAAAATCCAAGATCAACTCAACCGAGTTATTGGTGAATAAATGGCTAGCATTCAAACCGTGAGTACTGACCTTCTTGAAATAAAACAAAGTCAGTCAAAAATTATTGATTTACTTGAAAAAATTATCAATAAAAACGGCATTGAACAGGCCTCTGCAAAAGTAATCACTGACATAAGTGAATTAATAAATAATAATGACAAAGAAATTCTAAGTCAACTAAAGAATATACCTAAATAGCCTAAAGCTACCACTAGCTACAAAGGTTTAAACAGGTTTTCTCCACCTAATTTAGGATCTTCAGAACCTAAAATGGAAAGCCTAAAAAACAAACAAGCGCTAAAAAACCCATTTAGCAAACCAAAAGAAAAACAAGAAATATTCTCCTTTAAACCAAAAGAATGAGTATTTCCTCTCAACTCGAAGAATTTTTCTTCAATAATATAGATGATTGTGACCAACATCTCATAAAACTCTTGTCTTACGAAGATGATGAGTGCGAACAACAGTTTAAAGAAAACCCTCAAGAATTTGAAAAATACCTTCCAAAACAATTTTTCAATACTATAACAGATCAAAGAATGGAAGAACCCGAAACTGAGTCCGACTCAGACGAAAGATTACCATTTGAAACTGAAAAAATAAACAGAGTAAAATCTGAATATAGAAAAGGAGAATCCTCCAAAAATAAATCTAAGAATTATGAATTCAGAATGCCTATGCATAAAGG
>BQNB010065508.1:0-13709 GCA_026074375.1 Tanacetum coccineum
AAATTAAGGATCCCCATGAAAGGGAACCCGAAATTCTGGTCTATTCGAACAGTGTTTCATATTCTCTTTTGATCGAAATTAGGGATCCCCATGAAAGGGAACCCGGAATTTCGATACATTGTTTAGACTTTAGGCTTTAGGGTTTAGGCTTTAAGCTTTAGGCTTTAGGCTTTAGAACAATTATTTTCTTTGTTGTTATAGGTAAGTCCTCTCTTCTCTCTTGGTCGAAATTAAGGATCCCCATGAAAGAGAACCCGGAATTTCGGTCCATTCGAACAGTGTTCGATATTCTTTTTTGATCGAAATTAGGGATCCCCATGAAAGGGAACCCGAAATTTCGGTACATTGTTTAGACTTTAGGCTTTAGGGTTTAGGCTTTAAGCTTTAGGCTTTAGGCTTTAGAACTATTGTTTTCTGTGTTGTTGTAGATAAGTCCTCTCTTCTCTCTTGGTCGAAATTAGGGATCCGATGAAAGGGAACCCGGAATTTCAGTCCATTCGAACAGTGTTCGGTATTCTCTTTTGGTCAAAATTAGGGATCCCCATAAAAGGGAACTCAAAATTTCAAAATTAGGCTTTAGGCTTTAGGCCTTAGGCTTTAGGCCTTAGGCTTTAAGATTTAGGTTATAAAAGATTCAGCCCCTAAATTTAATGGGGTTGTATCTTTAAATGATTTGTCTTGCTTTAAAACGTCAACAATAAAGTTGGTGAATTCATAAGTTAGATAAATATAAGATGCAGGACCCGCAAGAAGTTTCCCCTGTTGATAATGCAACACATGCAGACATCACAAAACCCGATTACATTTTCCTAAGCTCATGACACTAAAACTCGACAATCTTTCTTGCAATAATATATATTGCATTTCTAATTCTCTGCCAGTTATATTTTCAACCCTCCGAAACAACCCCAAATTCGACCATGGGCCCCCCGGCCCCCTATAAAAACTGTTCGAATGTCGCCGTGATAAGCTAGTCACGCCGAACGGGGAGGTCTTTTCCCAAAATATATCTATTCATAACATTCGCGCTCTACTTAAATGTAAATTACCAACTACAATCTATGCGAATGACAGTATCATGATAATGGGCACAACTTGGGGTTTATCGCTACTTAGGCAAACAGAATCAATATAAAAATATCCCCAGGGTCCATTTAAAAAACAAAGCATGTTTCCACCCCATAGTTATAAATCATTGAAATCGTAAAAATGTGGGGCTATGAACTCACCTTGAGTTCTGATAATCCAAATATCACAGATAACGCGTCACGCAAATCGTCAGATGCAACCTATTTAATTTAAGGTCGTATAAGTACCATGTACTTCGATTAACTAACATCATATACAGGTCTATGTTAGTTATATCATACTATCGTTCGGGCTAATCATAATCAAGAGGTCTTGTATGAACGTATGCAGGAGCTAGGACACTTTAAATCGACATTCCAACAACTCGCGATACCGCCACATCCGCCCGAAGAGGCCTCATTATGAAACTCCCTAGTAATATAGTACTTTGATAACCACATATAATTCCTATAGTTCAATCAAAAAACCATCTAATTGATTTGGTAAAAATTTTTTGTTTAATAAGTAAAAACATTTAATTAATTTACCGTTTTAAGTAAATAAACATTAAAATTTGCGTTTTAAAAAGCCCGATTTTGCGTTTTCTTATGCCCACTAGCTTTCGTATTAGGACGATTATCATAATTTGACATTTTCATATTTTGATCCTCTGAAGAACATACTTTTACGTTCAGATCAGTTATAAAGTTATTTTTAATAGTTTTAATTATCGTAAAAACTCGTAAACGTCGTATTTTAATCGTTATATAGCTCCGGTTACTTTTTAGTGATCTTCGAGCACGTTCGCATAATTGAAAGTTCTAATTTATTTATGAGGTTTAAAAAATATAAATATTTCAGTCATGAACAGTAACTTTTTATAAAAATAGTTTGTATAAAAGTATTAATTGTCTAAACACACAAAATACATAACTCGTTCGATATTAATTGAAAAAATTACGATTCTATCATTTTGTAATCCTAAAACTATGTTTAATTGTTAAAAATACCAAAACTTGCTGGTTTGAATAATTTTCATAAAAAGTTTTAAAAAAAAATTCATTGTTACGACTCCTGTTTATTAACTATAACATGTTTTTAAACCGTAAAACCTATTGCTATTGTTTTTTTTCGTTATTTGTCCCTTTTTTCAATTTTCTTTATCTTTTCTTGGAATCGATGGTGGATTGGTTTTTTTTTTTTTTACGTACTATTTTATAAAAAATAAAAAGTAAATATGTATAAATACAATTTTGAGACAGAAGGTTGTGGAGAATTTCTTAATCAGTCCATTTTTAACCTTTGTTTTTTTTCAATTCTTCAATTTTTGTAATCACCAAAGTCTTATAATCATATACTTATATTACATACATATATTAGAGTCTATATCTGTCAATAATAATTCCCTCATTGATATACGTTATCAGAATTAACAAGTCTAACATCTCATGAAAACATAACTTTTACTTTAAGTGTCTTTTTACTCAAGTTTATACTTGAACTTTATTACATACCAAGTGTGTACAATATTTAATTACTCCCATATATCCTTCATTTATAGTGATCATATAACATCATTGAAAAGATCCATAAAAATATTTACATGCCATTTGCATTACTTTCGACTTGAAACAATAAATGATCTTTAAAGCCCTAATAAGTACATAGTCATTTCACACCAAAACAAACATGAATACAACAACACTTTTCTCATACCATTTTAACATGATACCTTAAACATCATAAGCATATATAAAAGTGACCAAATCCATAATTAAAGTAAAGAATCCTTTTTACATGTTAAAAATCCTTAAATGGTATTTTTCTATATAACACATCATTATGCTAAATAAAACAAGAAAATGAAAAGATAAAGTTTTAGTAACCTTAATGATGAATGATGATGAAAGCTCAATACAATCTAAACCCTTGACTTAGACTTAAAACCAAAGCAAGCAAACAATAAAACCCTAAAAATTCCAAACTAAAACCATAGCTTTCCTTTTCCTGACAATTACTTGTAAATGCTAAACCAATTGCTTAGAAACATCTTAGAATTATCTTAGAATATAATGTGTATATGTGTGTATAGGTTTGTAAAAAATTTTTGTATTTTTGGTTGGAGGAGTGGTTTTTAAGCCGGGGTTTAAGGAGAGTCATCAAGGACGAAGAATTTGAGTTTTTATAAGTGTTTTAATGCATGAATGTGTTATCTCTCTTGTGTTACTTTGCAAATATGGGGGTGTCTTGGGTCAAAAAGTACGCAATAGAAGTGTCAAGAGCAAGATGAGGGTTCAGGGTTCTTGTTTTCATGTCTTGAGTCAAAAAACAAGGATATGGGTGTGGTTTAATGAACTAGTGAAGTACCGAAAGCCAAGAGTAAGAAAATTGTGTCTTTATTTCATAATTAGATTGTTTAGACGTTATTAGAGGGGAGGAAAGGCTTCCTAGAAGTCTTTTTTGCTAGTTAAAAAACATATCCTAGAGGTCATTTATTTGCAAGTTACTTAGTTTATGCTAATGCATACCTGTTTTATTTTTGTACAATTACATGACTTAGGTTCCTATTTTATCTTATGTGAACATAGTGAAACATAATGTATCTTGATAAATTTTAATATAACTTGGAGTGTTTTGGGTAACAATCGTAGGTAATTGTAGAAGTCGTATAATTATTTTTGTGGTTCCGGGTATGCCCTAAACTTTAATTTATCGCGAAACGTAATACACTTTACCGTATCCGATAACAATAAAATGAAACAAGATCATAATTAAACTCAAAATAATTAATTGTAATTACTTGATTGTTGTAAACGCCTTAATGTTTTGATGCCTGTTAACATTGAACGCTAATTTATTTAGCATTATGCGATTTTTCTAATACAAAAATTAAACAAAGCACACGCTTAATGAACACTAAAATTAAAATAGTAGATTATCGACGTCGTCAATGACATTTAAAACACAGGTGTATATAAGACTTCCCCCCGTTTATACGAGGGCCTGTCCCTCAAGCTCACGATGCAGCACTTGACGAACGGTGCGTCTTGGTGTAAGAAGGTTGTGGGTAATTCTCTTGAATTGGTCATCACAGTTCCCACGTGAACTCAGGACCTCTCTTGGAGTTCCATCGAACCTTGACTAATGGGAATCCGGGCTTCGCTTCAACCGTTTAACTTCACGGCCCCACTTTTCTAATGTGTTTTCCTCAATAAAATGAAGCTTGTCATCAAAGATGAATACATCCAATGGAATGGCTAATGGATCGTCGGCATGATACTTTTTTTCAGGTTGGACACACGGAATGGTATTTATGAACTCTGCTCATCTCTTCAGGAAGCTCGAGCTTGTAAGCAACCTCTCCAACCTTTTCTAACACCTTGAAAGGTCCAACATACCTAGGGTTTAACTTCCCCCGTTTGCCAAAACGTACGACCCCTTTCCAAGGTGAAACTTTAAGCATAACTTTATCCTCGACTTGGAATTCCATCGGCTTACACTTCAGATCGGCGTAACTCTTCTGTCAATCATGAGCGGCTTGCATCCTTTGCTTGATTTGGATGATTTTCTCGGTCGTCTCTTGTATTAATTCTGGACCGAGGATTTGAGCTTCCCCAACTTCGGTCCAACATACAGGTGAACGACACTTTCGACCATAAAGTGCTTCAAATGGTGCAGCCTTTATGCTAGCGTGATAACTGTTGTTATATGAAAACTCGACTAATGCAAATGTAACCCACACCCTTTCCAAAATCGTCGCACGAAGCAAGCAGCATATCCTCGAGAGTTTTGAATGGACCTGCTCGCTTTGCCCGTAGCTGTTTGTGGATGGTACCAGTAACTCATAAATCCAAATTATACCCAAAGCTTCTGACGGTGACCTCCAGAAGTTTGGATGCGAATCTCAGGTCACGATCAAAATGATTGAGACAGGAATTCCATGTCTCCGTGACCACCTTCCTTAGAATCATTCTTGCAAGTTTATCCCAAGGATCAGTCTCTCTCATCTTGTGAAGAACTGCAACATTCGTAGTCGGTCAACGATCACCCAAGATGGTTGTCGTAGCCATAGCCGACGACATTAGGAAGTTAGTAACAAAATCCATATGATGTTTGTCCCACTTCTATTCCAGGTATCTTGGTTATACAAACAATCCTGATGGTCTTTGATGATTCATACCTTGACCTTACACAGGTCAAAAACCCTTGCTAACATAGGTGGCGATGGTCGCTTTCATATTGGGCCACCAATATATCTTCTTCATATCATGTTACAGTCTGTCAGATACCTGGATGTTATGAGTATTTTGATTGTGGGACTCGGGGCATATCACCCGTCAGTAAATCGCATAACAAGGTAGCCTACTCTGCAATTTGAGCATTAGGGTTTCCACCGCACGGGGTACTAACATATTCCGTCCTAATTGCCCTCTGGATTTTTAACATTTTTCAACCCCACATTCCTCCAACAACTTCATTCTTGTGTTACTCTGGTTTCCGTGCTTCAGTCTGAGCATTCAAGATTTGTTTGGGAAGGTCCAAACTAATAGTCATAACTAAGCTCGAACTCTAACGTGTTTCTCGTTCGCTTCCTAGCTCGAAAAGCATCGGCAACGACATTGGCTTTCCCCGGTGGATAACGAATAACGCAATCGCAATCACTAAGCAACTCTAACCATCGGCGTTGTCTCATGTTTAGTTCCTTCTGATCAAGAATGTGTTGTAAGCTCTTATGATCAGTGAACACTGTACACTTGGTTCCGTACAGATAGTGCCTCCAAATCTTGAGAGCGAACACTACTGCTCTAAGTTCCAAATCATGAGTCGTATAGTTTTTCTCATGAATTTCACAACTGGCGTAATGCATACGAAATCCCCTTTTCTCTTTGCATCAACACAACAGCTGCCCAAACCCTTCTTTTGAAGCGTCGCATTAAGCGATGAAATCTTCCGCTTCCCACAGTAAGGCAAGGATTGGTGCAAAGAATGAGAAGGAGAACAGCAACAATTTTTGCTTCAACGGTTGAAAAGTTGCTTCTTGTTTATCGCCCCACCAAAACTTGACCTTCTTCTGGGTGAGCTTGGTCATAGGTTTGGCGATCTTCGAAAACCCTTCAATGAATCTTCGATAATACCCAGCAAGACCTAAAAATTGACGAATCTCCGTTGGTGACTTAGGAGATGTCCCAAGTCTTTAAGATACAGCTTGGCTGAAAAATCCACATGTAATTCCATCACTATCGACACATGACAGAGGAACTGTTACTTTGGGAATCCAAAATTCACACTTGGAAAATTTAGCATACAACTCCTCTTTCTTAAGCAACTCTAAGATAGCATAAGGTGCACTTCTATGTATTTCTTGCATGTTCTTTCGAATATATAGAATATATCGACCAATAAAGACAATCACAAATTTATCTAGATATGTAATGCACACCCGATTTCATAGGTCCATGAATACGCAAGGTGCGTTTGTCAAACCAAATGGCATAACTTGAAATTCGTAATGGCCGTAACGAGTTCTGAAGGCAGTCTTCGAAATGTCTTCTTCTCGAACCCTCAGTTGGTGATAACCTGACCTTAGGTCGATCTTCGAGTAGACACTCGACCCTTGAAGCTGATCAAATAAATCATCAATTCTGGAAGTGGCTAACGGTTCATCACAGTTAGTTTGTTTAATTCCTGATAGGTCAATGCAACGATTCCGTAATGATCACATCTTCTTCTTGACAAACAAACCGGGGCTCCCCCAAGGTGTGGAACTGGGTCTTATAAATCCTTTGTCGACAGCTCTTTTTATTTGCTCCGAAAACTCTTTCATTTCGAAGCGCCGAATCGATAAGGGGCCCGTTCTACATGGACAGGCCACCAGGTACCGAAATTCAATTTGAAACTGCCACTTGTCCGAGTCGAGTAGACCCGGCAAAGTCCTCAGGAAATACTTCAGGAAAGGACTTGAAACTATTGGTACCTAGATCCCGTAAGTCCTCAAGTCGCTTCTTCTCTGACTTGTCTCAGACCTCCTTTGCAGTGAACATGTGGCCAAAAAGATAGGAAATCCTTTTCAGGTACTTTATGCGATTTAGTAGTGCACGAAATGATGTTTTAATCGTGTCACATTTCCCTGTTACTTCATCACCGTGTATGATAAGGTTTTATTTCGCCAAGGTATGCAACAATCTTCTCGGCACACTACGAAAGACCGCTATGGTATTCGCCAAACAATCCATACGATTATAGCAACAAAACTACCCAAGTTCTACAGCATTAAGTTTAGGTTTAATGGTGGTTAAAGGAGTATAATTGTGCAACCCTTAAGGAAGTGTTAACCCAATTAATCTCCGAGTCAGCTAGTTCGACATCATAATAGTGATCTATGGGTAGATGGCGTATGTCAATTTAGGAGCTAAAATGCAGTAGACACAAAAACTTCGATCGGCACCCGTATCAAAAAGATATAAAGCATTAGCGGTTGTTTAGAAGGAACGTACCCGCAAACGACATTATCTGGTTTACCACCCATGCTTTCCAACACAATACACCTATGCTGGAGCCCTTTCCTTCCCAGCTTGATTACCACGGTCCTATGGGGGGTTTTTCTTTCAGATTTTGGCAGTTTCTCTAAGTGACCTGAGCTCCATCACTCATACAACCATTTTCCTCTGATTAAAAAAAAAAAAAAAAAAAAAAAAAAAAAAAAAAAAAAAATAAAAAAAAACAAATTGTTGTTGTTGTTTGCGGTGTTTTAATTGCAGGTCGGCTTCTACAATCCTTGGCCAGATGGCCAACCTTTTTGTAGTTATTACACCTAGGTGGACAAGGACCTTCATGATTGGAATTACACTTGGAACACAGAGGTTTAGGCCTGGCGTATGATTTCCTGTCATATATATAATATATAACAAAATATAAAATATATAATTAAGTGTAAAAACCAGCAATATCAATGATACCGAGAAGTAGTATAGAGCTTTCCCGTGTCGTTTATCCCCAACGAGGCTGGAATGGTAAATCGATACGATCGAAGATTTAAGTTTGAAGGAAGGAATGAGTTTGGGAAGTTGAAAAAGTCAAATTAGATAATATCGGACTAAAACGTTTAAGAAAAACCTAAAAATTATGAAATTAAACTAGAAAACGAAGGCCCGAATCCCGAACAAAAGGGGGAAAACCTAAAATCTTTAAAAATAAGCCTACGAAGAAATTTTCGCTTCTAAACTTCTCTATGACGAAATACGAAGAATGAAAATAAGACTAGACCGATAAAAAGGAGTTCGTACCAAAAACAGTCAAAACAAATCCCGTACCGCCTGACCGTGCTTTAAAAAGTAAAAAGTGTAAAAATGCCTTACGAAAAAATTTTATATTTTTCCCTATCCAAAAAACCCCCCCTAGATTGTAAAAGAAAATATCTCAAAAAAAAAGCAAAATATTTTTTTGATAATTTTTGTATTTTTTATGAATTAAACAAACTTTTAACTAAATTAAATTATAAAAAATAGTAAATGATTACGAAAAATTCTGAAAAATTTTCTAAAAATACTAGGCTTTATAAGAATCCTACGAAAAATAACAAACACAACACAGCTTATGCAATAAGCCCCGAAATAAGCTTACACAGCTTATGGGCTTATGAGGTCAAAATGACCTTATATATATTTGCCCTTGAGTCTTTAACGAAAAAGACCCAAGGGCGCAGTGGTTAAGTGTGTGTGAGTTAAAGGGGATGTATCGCTTGGTCCCGGGTTCGAGTCTTGCTCACCCGGACCAAGTGTCTTCCCCTTTTTTTTTCGAAAACTCAAAGAAGCAAAGTTGTTAAGCTCGTGGGGCTTAACAACTTTGTCAACTAGAGCTTTTGCTGAAAAGCAATGAATAAGCTTATAAATAAGCTTAAAGTTGACAGAAGTGCTAAAAATGTTTATAAGCTAAAAAAAAGCTAAGTCTTTTTAGACTTAGGGTCGAATTAAGCTAAGACAAAAGCTAAAATAAGCTAAATGGTCTAAACTAAACTAAATGAGCTAAAAAGGAAAGGAAAAGCTAAACTAGATAAGCTGTGGAAGCTTAGTTATGGCAGAAAAGCTTAAAGAAAGCTAAAGGCAAAAAAATGCTTAACATAGCATTCAAATAAGGCTAACAAAAGGGGAATAGAGCAAACAAAACTATCTAACTATAACCTAAAAAGCAACAGGGAACAACATACAATTTGAGCTTATGGAATAACTCAATAAGCCAAGAAGCCAAAAATAAGCAAACACCTCAGCCAAAGGAATGCTAAAACAGCCCAGGAGGCATGTGTGGGCTTTAAAATAAGCCATCAATAACTCTTCAATGGCTGAAACTTTGAGGGCTTATACAAGAGCTTAAAAGACTCATTAAAATAAGCCAAAAACTTGATCTTGTAGAACCAACAAATAAAGAACAAAGGGCTTATAGAAATCCCCCTTTGCACCAGGGAGATTTAAGCTTAAACTATGGGCTTATCTGACAGCTTTTTGCAAAAAGCTGTCAAATAAGCCTAGCCAGATCAAATAAGCTGAACAAAGGAGTTTAAGCCAAGGGCTTGTGCACCAATTTTTCAATTCAGCTTTTTAAAACTCAATTATACTTGCTTATTTTTGAAAGTGAAAAAGGACTTTTGGTTTTTAGAAACTGTGACAGAAAAGGAGTTGGTGATTTTTGACTTATAAGGTCAAAGGAAACAAAGGGCTTGACAGCCCTTTGTTGGACACTAAAACACTCTTTTTTATGCCAAAAAACTGCAAACCTACAAGTGCTAAATTTATATAAGCCACTTTTGTGGGGTTTCTAAAAACCACACATTGATGAAAAAAGATTTAAAAACTTTGGAAAACACATTTGAAACCTGGAACACTTATGAAAAAGCTTTAAATATCTTATAACATAAGCTCAAATTCATTAAATAACCTTAACCCATAGTCAAAACCAATGACTCCGATTTTAAATCCTATGCCAAACACCCATTATTATACTTAAAAACTGTCAAACCAAAGTGGGTTTAAAAATCCATATTAAGGCTAAAACAATGAAAACCTTTAACAACTTCAGCATAATTTGACCTATTTAAACTATTTTAAAACTAAAAGTCCTAGCTTATTAAGAAAAATAAGCTAGTTTCTCAGCTAGCTAACTACAAACTAAATATTGACAGAATTGAGAGAAAAGCTTACATAGCAACAAATATGCAATAAAAACTTAAAACATCCAAAAAACAATTCCTAAACAATGTGTTATACAATATTGAAGCAATAAGCTAGTGTCTAAGCAAAAAATTAAGCCTAAATGGAAATTGAGATTGAAACCTTGGATTGTTTGTGTCTCAGGAAGAACCAAGACACTCATTCTGATGATTGCCTAAAAACCAGTCCTAAAGGCTCCCTAGCCTCCTAAACCTGAGCTTAAAAGCTCAATAAAGACACCTAGGGAGCGTAATTTCTTCAATAGCTTTCCAAAAAGCACTTACTATGGAACTTTTATGAAACTGAGTTTCAAACTAAAATAGTATGAAAGGCTTTATAACAAGTTTTAAAACTTAATTTAGAGCTTATTGACAAGAATAAGCTCAAAATAGCTTTTTAGAGAAATTGGATTATTGAATAAAAATAGCTTAATATTTCATTAAAACAGAGAATTACAAATGCATAAGAGACATTAACTTAAAAACACTTTAAAATACTTTTAAAACTACACTAAAACGACATAAAAACTAACTTAAAAACTGAATTGCCACAATGGGCTTACAAGGCTTTTATAGCAAAGAAAATACAACTAGGTCTTTTCTTCTCTTTCTTGTCTTGTGTTTTCTTGTAGACACACAAACACAGGTGTGTTTGTTTTGTGAGAGTGTTCACAGCTTCTAATCTTGGCCTTTAATTCTTCCAAAGTCAATCTTA
Source organism: Tanacetum coccineum (assembly GCA_026074375.1). NCBI lineage: Eukaryota > Viridiplantae > Streptophyta > Magnoliopsida > Asterales > Asteraceae > Tanacetum > Tanacetum coccineum. The sequence continues at coordinate 10,983 of BQNB010065508.1, forward strand.
GTCGTCGAGTTAAGCCTTGGGGGGTGTGAGATTGCCAACATGGCACCTTTGCAACTGGGAAAGGTGGTGGAGGAGGGGGAAAATGAATATCCATGGTGGGGGTGAAGGTTTACAGGGTAAAACGGGTTATGTTAACCCGTGATTGTTTTGGGGGGAAAAAGGAAGGCGGGAAAAGGTGTTAGGGAATAACAGAGTGTAAGTTTGGGTAGATGGCAACATTAACCCCTCAAAGTTACTTGTGTTATTGCACCCGTCGTCCTTGTGGTTATATAACTTTGGGGACTTGGCAAAACAAGTCCCCAAGAGTTATATAACTCTTTGCACAATTCGTCCTTGTGGTGTACAAGTTAGAAGACTTGACAGCTTTTCCCCTTCTAGTACAACTTTGCTTAATTGGCAATTTAGCCCTTCTCTTCTTTCCTCCTCTTTTCTTCTTTAAGTATAAGTTTAGGGACTTGCAATTTCAGTCCCTAAACTTATATTTCTTCGACTTTTGGCCTCGGGGTTGACTTGGGTTGACTTTGACTTTAACCAGTTGACTTTTCTGTTGACTTTTTGATTTGATTGACTTTCCGGCTTCGATTTGGCTTTGTCTTTCACAGTCTTTTCCATTCCGAGTCCGGTTTTGTCGTTTTGGCTTTGTTTTTCGTCCTTTTCTTAGTTATCCGTTCCTGCACAACACAATTAGCAAAACAAGCATATATTTGGCATTTTAAGTCCGTTTTTGGTTATTTTAGCTCGTTTTTAAAGGTAAAAGGTATGTGTAATTAAGCACATACCAATTGTCAAGACAAATCAAGGCCAAAGACTATGATATCAGTATTTTGTCAAAGAATATCAAGTTAAAGATCAAGATCCAAGATCACAGGCATGCAAAAGTATCTTAAAAAGAATTCCCAAGAATACAAGGCTCCAAGACTCAAGACGTCACAAGAATTTCTAGTTTTAAAAACAAATGAGAGTGTTGCTAGACATACCTGAGATGAAGCTTTAAGAAGACTCTCTCAGTTCAATGGTTATGTATTACTTGCTATTATCATCCCTGTGTTACAGATACCGTTAAACCATGGATATGGATCCTAACTCATTCCATATAGTTTAACTATTTAGTTTCTCGCTATAGAAGTTAATTCAGATCTACCAAACGTAATCAAGAATCATCTTGAATTACACTTTGGGTGCTGCCACACAATCATCTGATTAATCTGGAGAGGCGCCAATGGTATCATACTGCAATTAAAAAATTATAGGAACAAATTTTTTATTGACTACAAGTGTTGTGGATGCTACTTCACATCACTTCCAAGAATAGCCTTTATAACTACCATTTTTAGGTTAGCATTTGACTTATAATCAAAAAGTGATATCCACACATGCAAAACTTGTTTGCATCTCAAGTCTAAGGATGACTTATTTAACCATTTTCGATATCTACCGTTATTAATTTATAATTAACTTAACGGGTATTTAAATATATAAACGAAGGGACTAAAATTGACAAAACCCAAACCCTATGGGTGTCCTATTCGAGGCCGGCCATAAAGCTTCTAGAATTTGGTTTTGGGATCAATTTTTTAATTAAGGAAAAGATATTGTGAAAAAAGAAAGAATGAGGTTTTCTTGTTCACCAAGAATTAGGTTTAGTTGCCTATATAAACACCTACACCTAGCCTCATTATTTATTCATTCGCAAAACCTAAAATCACCTAAATAGTTTTTGGTGTTTCTCTTTTTCCTTAAAAACCAATCGAACCAAAATCCACTCTAGGATTTTCGGTTCTTGTTTCCTCCCCTTATGAATTAGGTAAAACCCTAAAAGGGTTTTTAGGTGCGATTTGTTTCTCCTCTAGATTGACGACGAATAAATCCACTCCAAGGATTTCGGTTTGCTGGTTCTCCTAGTTTGACAACTATAAACCTATTCAAGGGTTTCGGTTTCTTGATTTCAGTCTTTACCGAATTTCAGTAACACCCTAAAAGGGGTTTCTGAATTTTGGTACAACTTCAAGGCTATAAAAGGTTGTTTGAGATTTTGGAAGAAACCCTAACTAGGGTTTCAGAATTTTGATAAAAGCTTTAAACTAGTTTTGTGACTTTTGGTTCAAGAAACAAAGAAGTAACACTTGGTGTTTGAGAGACGTGAAGTAACGACTAGCATCGTGACGTATTTATTTGACGTGTTTTGTGAGCAACCGTAGAGGTGGTAATTTAATCACTAAGATTCAAGATCAAGATTCTTGTTTATTAACTTTTGTCATTAAACATAAAGGTTAGTGTTTCTTACTTTATTTGTGTGTTAATTCTTAATATCAAACTAGATACTTTCGCTGCGTACTCGTAGTAGATGGTTTACTAGTTTATAAAATCTCGACAGATTGGTTCGCTTCAGCTACTGATCCCCATCTTTTCTGTACATCTAAACAAAAATAATTACAACACATAATAATATGTTTCATAAGAAATATACAAAGCCAAACCATAACATAAACTCACATATACTTCTAATGGGTGGACAAGAACATATACAAAATAACAAACCGTTGGGGCTGGAGGCATGTGCAAATATCAAATAATTTGGCCAATTCGTTAATAGTCTTTACAAGGTGACGCTTGACGTTTGTCTGCCATATATTGCATTAACTTAGTTGTAAGAGCACTCGGTGTAGTAACGCCGGCAACGGCGTTGGCCGGCGTTGTCCGGCGTTACTACACCCCACCAACGCGTTG
>BQNB010065508.1:14767-34917 GCA_026074375.1 Tanacetum coccineum
TTCTCCGGCGATCTACAGACGAATTTTTACCACTACAAGACGACCTTTATTTTTTTCTTTTAAGAATTTTTTAACAACAAAATTAAATTTCATTAAATAATAAAAACATTACATCATAATTCAAATAACATTAAAACAATACAGTAATAAAATGACTAAACTAGTGTTGATTTTCATGATCCCAAATATGTTCCACTAAATCGGCTTTTAGGCTTAGATGAGTTGTTTTGTTGATTATCTTCCTAGTAACTTCCATTGATTCTTGATGCGTTCTTACAGGATCATCATCACGGTGTTGTTCCTCTCGAAAAAGTTCAAAAGATATCGCCTCCCCGTTGTCATGAATTATCATATTATGTGATATGATGCATGTATACATTACATTAATTTTTGAGTTTAGATAAGAATTTGGTGGGGGGAGAGTGTGGGGTTTGTGGTGAGGGAAGAAGGTGAGGAGGGTTGTATGGTAATTTTGAGAGGGGAATGTTGAGGGAGGGGGGAGGAGAGGAGGAGGTGTGTGATTGTGGAGGGTGTGATGGATGTTTGAAGGGGGTGGGGGTTGGGGGGAGTGTTTGAGTTGGGGGAATGGGTGTTGAAAGGATTTTTTTGTGAGTTTTTTTATAAAGGGGTTGTTATTGGGGGTTATTTGTTTTATGGAAGGGGATGTAAGTATGGGTAGTATGGAGGTGATGGTTTTGTTTGGTAGTTGTAGTATAGGGAGGGGGGTGGATGAGATGTATAGATTTTTATGGATTGAATGTTGATGGAGTTTTTTTATGTTAGGGAGGATTTTTTTGTTTGTGGAGGAATTTCTTAAGTGATAAGAGTATTTTAGGTGGATGGGGTTTATTGGGTGGTATAGGTTAGAAGTGACATAAATTTAAGTTTTATCAATTCGTGTGCCTAAAAATAGATTTAACCCTATGTTTTGTCAAGGGGGTGTCGTGAAACAAATATTAGGAATTATGCATTATCAAATATATATTCGATTTGCAAAAACTCTTCTACCATATTAATATCATAAAAAAAGATGAGACACTTACAAAACAAATTGGAAGACTTACGACTGAAATTGATAACCGAATAAACCCATTTGCATATATCGTTAAACAAAAAAACCACCAACCAGATTATCATGATCGACACCGTCTTCCAATTGAACGAATTTTGGAGTATCACTTCATCAATGATGAAATACCAACTCTTTCACCTCCCCATCAACAAGCAATGTATTGTTGAAAAAAAGGGAATGAAATCGTTACCCTCTCAAGCCAATTTCGTGAGAATAACGTTTATTGGCTACATATCTAAACCCGCTAACGTACATGTATTTCTTCTTCATATTGCGGGGTTCAATAGCATATCCGACCCCCACCCGCCACTAACACCACGAAATAAGAGTGCATCGTACACGATCCTTTCTACTGGGGTACGTTGATTTTTTAGCTAGACGCTTCTAACCAAGCTGAACTGCATTCCGTACAAAAAGCAAGGTTCGCTAGTCACGTCTCATCTCTACGTCCGCAAGTCTAAAAAATAGATTATAAGACATTGTGTAAAAGTGTATTGAGAGAATTTGTTTGAATGTGTATAGAGAATAGTTGTTTGAATTTGTGAAAATATGATGAAATGAGTGGGTATTTATAGTGTTAAATTATTTAAATTTTAAAAGTTAAAAATAAAATTTATATTAACTAGTCATTGCCATGACTTTCTCAATTGCTCGACCACAAACAAGACAAACGACTTAATCGACAGACCACAAGTGACTAAAACCACCACGAATCGCCCATGTTGTGCTAGTAATAGGGCGAACCGACAACCGGGGTCGACTGAGTCGGTCAACCTCACCATAGCGACCAGCCTAATGCATGCATGTGCCTCAATTTAAACTTAAAATGCTTAAATTTGAGTAATGTATAAACCTAAGAATACCCTTGATTAAAAATGGTAACAACATTTACAAATAAATTAATATTTTAACTATTGTCTAATCCTTAAATTTTTATCATTTTTTATTTATAACTCATAAACTATTTTCTCTCAACGAATACAAATTGAATCCGTAACTATTGCATCAAGAGTCACACCAAAACCATAATTTCACAAGTATAATTCTTTACCAGTATAAACCATCGCATTGCACGCGTATTAGTTTATAAAGCTTAAAGCATAAAATAAAAATGAATTCATAAAATCTAAGTGATTATATTGTTAGCGTGGGGAATTTATAAAAACTCATAAATGTAAAAGCTAGATGTCAAACAATCTATATCTTCATTAAATCAAGATAAATAAGTGAGTACGTGGCACAATAATAAAGTATACACGTCACATTTATCTGATGTGGCTTCTTCACCGTAAATTTCTCACCATCCCTGCCATTTCATTCATACTATAACCCACGTTTTATAGTAACCGCTTTTATAAGTTCTTCCCTCTCATCATTATTAACTAATTTCATATTTGCTTTCCGTAGAAGGTAATTCATAATCAACTCTACCATTACTATTTCTTAAGATTACATTGTTTGATTTTCACAAGTGACTCGAGATTCATTTGGATAAGTTATAATAAGGTTTTAGCTTTTCAAATTTCTTTTGTTAATTGTCATGTCCTTATTATTTCTATCTTCTTGCCCACAAACTATTTGCTTTTAAGAAATCACTCGATTCTAATAATGAAACAAATATGATACTATTTGTGGTTAATTTTTATAATTCCAGTAAATATTCCAACAAAGTTTTGCAATTTATACAAACCAAGTGTTTGATGAAATGCCTAATTGAAATAAAAATCTTATTTGAAATTTCTTCTTTTTCTGGGAAATTAGTGTTTTAGTTTGCAGATTTCCTTTGTAATAGTATCTTCATAATGCTTCATATTTAGATGGTCATCAAGATGACTTTTATGGTACATAGATACATGAGATTATTCTAATTCAAAGGTTTTTAAGCATCTTATTTTCTATAATGTATATTCTTTACTGGTTTTATGTTACACTGATAGACCGTAACCCATATAGTGACTCCTGCAAGAGTGCGAGCTAAGAAAAGCAAAGGTTTAGTTTCTATAAAAGCGAGTATTTAATTGTAAATAATAGTTGTTGCAAGATTGACACAAAAAATAGTGCATAAGAGAAGAAACTTTGTTTATAATATTTATAATTCTTGGCGTGTAATTAGTCCCAGTTTGCTTACAATGGCACAGTCGTTGCACCTAATATTAAAACTATATCGGACCTAATAAATATGTGTACTTGACACTTTGGTGTGCCAAACAAACAGTGTGGTATCACCTGTTTGTTATAGCATAGATACTTCCTTCACATACTTGCTGTTAGCTATTCTTAAAAAAATTCTTATTTCCGTTGCAGGTTCATTTTATAGTAGCAGCTTGCGAAAACAAGATCAGTGGAACAAGAATGAGGCCAGGGGACATAGTGTCACGATGTCTACAAGCGCTTAAAATTGATTCTCATATATAAAGTTGACAACGTACAGGGTTGGAGTTCATGGATATGACGATGTTTATCAAGAAGGCGCCTACGAGCGCTTATGCAGGTACTATGCTTAAGCGAACCAAATGTTGATTTAAATCTTATCTTCAGTTAGCACTAACAAGTTTTTGGCTAGTTTAGCTATTGGGATTAAGTTTAATGTGACTTTTTAGAAAAAGTAATCTAAATGTTATGGACATCATGCAGTTCAATGGCCTCATTTTTCTAAAGATGGTTTTTCTATTCCTCTTAATCACCAACAAGCTTTAGTTAATCTTATTTTACTTTTCTTCTAAAGGTGGGGATTTCAACCCATTTAAGAGACTATAAACATTGATCATCTTATTTTAACCTGGTTTGGTTTATGTGTAACAGCCTAAACAAAATAAAATAGACTGAAAGATAACCAATGTGTGTTTCTATGCTTACAACCTCGTATTTTTTCTGTTATTGCAATACCATTTGTTTTGTAATCACGTTTAGCTCATTAACTGTCTATATAAATATGAACCAAGGAATCTTCGTGGTTCAACCCAACTAGACCCGTATCTATGAAACACCCTTTTCTTGACTCTAAAATTGACCAAAAATTAAAGCTTTTCATTCAAACGCTTAACCTTATGTCCCCTTTTAATAAGCTTACCACAATACATTATAATTCAACTCTTGAAAATATTATTAACATAATATAGGCTCAAATACCTTTCCAACGGTATAAAACACACCTTCTAATTCTTTACGGTTTGGTTTTTACGAATAAAATAAAAATAACCAAAAACGCCATATCCATGAAAATGGATACGTCATATCCACCCTAAACCTTCAATATGCTGTATCTATAACTTGGATACGCCGTATTGAACCATCAGACCCAAAACCCGTAGAAACATATGTAGAAAAGCCTTTTTGACCCAAAACTTGACTTCCAGGACTTGATACTTTACAAAAACTTACAAAATTCATTAACAAAACATATAACTTCATTTTATTAAATATTCGTGGTCTAAATGACCCATAACATATACGTTACGGGGTTTTCCAAACACCTGTTTTGACCCATTTCTTAGATACAATTCAAACAACATACATAACTTTAGTCAAATACTAAGACCTTGACTTAGACACCTTCAAATCGACATTCAATAATCAATTTAGACTCTTAGGGGTTCAACCTTGACTTGAGCTCAGCAAATAACTCTAACTTCATACGCATATCTAAATATTTCCATTTACCAAGCTTCCACTTCTATACCTTCATCAAGGCTATATCTTCATCTCATAATAACCTACAAAACGGTTAAACATCTAAACCGTAAGCGAAAAGCTTAGTAAGTAAAAAAGAAGATAACATGTTATCATATATCAATCACACATTATGCAACATAAACCATTAACATTAGTCCATCACATCATAATCCATGACACTTACCTATAACCACTTAAGGCATCATCATTCTATAACATCTAAATCATCACATACCTTAGCTTCATTCATTCTAGTCTACTTCCTCTATAGCTAGTTGTGCCAAACTAGCTTCTTATCATTTTTAACTAAACACATAAAAACTCAAAACTTCTAAATATTAATAACATCACATATACACAAAGTGATACAATCAATATAATACCATATTATAACTATTTTACTTACCTCAATCCTTATCTATTACCAAGAACATCATCACCATCATCATACAATTTGACGTCCTAATGCCATAATAATCATAACCATACATTCTTAAAACATAATTAAATGACTATAACAATGGTTTAATAAAACCATATCTCACACCCATAAATTTACTAACTTTTAATTAATATAACTTAACCCATAATTACTATAACCTTTTAATTAGCCTTTAAACACCTTTTACCCAATATCCCAAATTAGGGTACATTAACCCTAACTTCTTAATTAACAATTAAACACTAATTGAAATACTTACTTGATAGGGACATTAGCTAGGACTTAACCTTTCATATAGGAGTAAAATCTTCATCAAATTAATCATCAAACCTTAAGCTTATGGTTTCCCTCCTTTTTTCTTGCTTCTTGCCGACACAACCAACACACAAACACCTTATAGATGAAAATAGAATGTCCAGGGAACTAGTATAGATATTTGTTGGTAAAACTTTGGTCAATTGGCAATAGTAGTCCCTCAAATATACTTTTCTTATATTTGTGCCACATTATATTTTCACTATATTATTACATATGGTCTGACTTAATCGATACGTCGTATCATACCCATGGATACGCCGTATCCATAATAGACTTCCAATACTCCGTATACATTAACCCGGATATGCCATATCCACTCTTATATCAATACGTCGTATTCACACTTACCAATACACCGTATTGGTTCTAGCAGACAGATGCTTAAGTCTCTTGGAAAATTTAGGCTACTAAAGTCATAGTCAAACTTACTTAATGTGCTTTTGTAATTAAAACACTTAAAACCCGGTTTTGGGGTGTTACAATCTACTTGTACTAAAAACAACCTGTTTTATCCCCAACCTGACCACCTATCGATTAGTCACCTCTACTGGCTTCTTTGATTTATTTTCTTGACTGTGCCTCTTTTTGTATATATTCCAGGTTGATTCAGACAGAGTGACGGAGATTAGGTGACATTTACAATCCTAAATTCAACGAACTTCTGAAAATAGCAGTTCGTTGTCTTAAAGAAAGACCTGTAATGTTCAAGTATTGTGCTGAAGAGGTATGTATACATGACTCGACATTCTTTAATTATTTATTAATTTGATAATGGCATTTAAATGTGTCTTGAATAAAGGGCTGAGAAATGTTCTAAACGACCCATTTCTTTTTGAGATACTTTTATGTTATCCTTTGACTCCTTCAAGATACAAACATAGCCTGAAATGTGATAATAGTATCTTTGAAAGAGTCCTAATGGAAAGTTATTATTGTAAAAATGTGTTTTTTTACCATACATAGGATAATTCTGCTCGGAATAATTATAATTATGTTCAGTTTTAGAAATTTGGCTTATAGAGACATATCTGATCTTTGGGTCAAATTGGTTCATTGTGTTAAAGCTATTAACACGTTAACAAAAATATGTGATTTTATTAGCTGTTTAGGCGTGCTTATTTACGTGATTGACTACTTTCTTTTTTTATCTGTAGGTAATCACTTATGAGTGTTTGCTTATCTAATTGGTTGTCTAATACGACAAACGGCTCTGATATGAAGTCACCACATCATGCTTGAAAAATTACACTAAAGATGGAAGAAAATAAACCTTCCATACACTCCTTCAAGAATGATTTTGTTGCAAACAATAACAAGCTGTATTGTAAGGATACAAGTGTTAGAAAGTTTGAATCAGGTAACTCACACAATCTTAAAACTACTGATATATATATATGTATATAATCTTTTTTCTTATCAGGTAAAGTTAATTGATGGACTAGAATTTTGCAATTTTTTAAAGTTTATTTGGTGAATCATATAATCTCAAAACAGTTACCCATTAGACCCTTTACATCAACAACCAAACACTACCTTACAGCAACCATCCAAACACCTCTGGCAGGAGTAAAACACCCTATTAAAACTTCAATTCAAAAACCCTGTGACCACAACTAAACACTCCCTTATAGCAGCCATCAAAACACCCCTTGATAGCAACAAAATACCCCCTGACAACAACCAAACAACCTCTTTAACAGCCATCCAAACACCTCAGACAGTAGGAAAAAACCCCTTCTTTGGCCACTCCCATATGTACACATATAACGAGGTTTGAACCCTTGACCTCTTGTGATGAAACCTTATTACTAAGCCATATGGTGGTGGTTTATTTTTAAAAGGGAAAATTCTCAAAAGAGTCCGAGTTTAAGGGTGCTAGTCACCTTCTCCCCAAAATAACATTTTTAAGCCAAAAGAGTCCGGAGCGATTGTGCGATGGGGCAACCTCACCACAACACGCCATGTGTCCCATATTTTATTATTAAAGTACAAAATGTATAATTTGGGCAACTTGTCCTTATGGGCTACTTAACTTAGTGAGACAGGGATTTTTTAGTCTTTTTACAATGGTTTACTTGTACATTTGTAGACAAATTGGCAATGGATTCATCTAGTTTTATCCCTCAAAATTAGCATAGATTTATCAAAAACACACACAAACACAAATAAAGAAACACAGATCATTCTTCATCCTCACCACCACCACCACCCCTCCCCCTCACCCGACACACATAAACATTTACCCCAGGTACACACACAAGATTTATATCAAACCCTAACAAAAAAAAACCTCAAAATTAGACGATTGATCATGAATAAATTATCAAAACGATTAAGGTTATTTAATGGTCAAATGAAATTAGATGCGAATCTGGGATAAAACAATTCTGTTTATGAGATTGCAGTTTTTATGTGAATCGAGTTTTTAGAATTAGGTATCACGAGCTTTTGATGAAATTGAGATAAAACAATTCTGTTTATGGATCATTATATGCAATATTGATGGTGTCCTTTGGTAATCTCTTTATAGTCTTTCTTGGCCTCCTTAGTCCTTACTCACTCTTCATATCGGAGCGTGGAAGAAAAGAAATTTGGAGCTCCCATCCGACCCTTCGTTGTTGTTCAATCTGGACGATGTTCAGATCACTGATGATGCTAGAAAACTGAAGCAAAAGTTACCGCACAGCAAGCAGTTTTGGTAAGCCATTTGTTGGTTTAATCCTTTCATTATATTTTTTACATTTGAAAGATATTTAATATGGTAGTACACTTTTAAGACAATACAAATGGGTACTGGTCAACATCACGAGCACATGAACATATACTGTCAACCTCAATTATTTTTGGATCTGAATCTTGGACCATATGTTGTATAGGGGACACAAATATTAGTATATCCTATTTTGGGGATTGATTTGTGAATCTGAACCAAAATTTGGATGTTTCTGTATTTTGTAGTTTTCTTAACAAGGCGGCAATCAAGAACAGCGAAAAATCTGGTGAAATCTTGAAGGTGAACAAATGGTACCTTTCGACTTCAACTGATGTAGAAGAGGTGAAAATGGTTATCACGATGGTACCAATTTGGGCAACAACCATCATGATTTGGACAATATACGCACAAATGACGACTTTCTCAGTGTCACAAGCAACCACCATGGACCGACACATCGGGAAATCTTTCCAAATCCCGCCAGCTTCACTTACTGTTTTTTTTGTTGGCAGCATTCTCTTGACAGTCCCTGTTTACGACCGTGTCATAGTTCCACTCGCCAAACGGTTCCTTAAAAACCCACAAGGGTTAACCCCTCTTCAACGTATTGGTGTGGGGCTTCCTGTCCAACTTGGCTATGGTTTCAGGTGCGTTGACAGAGATAAAGAGGCTGCGCATGGCTCAGTCTCATGGTTTGGTTGATGACCCGTCTAAGGTGGTTCCACTCAGTGTCTTCTGGTTGGTTCCGCAGTTTTTCTTTGTGGTGTCGGGTGAGGCATTTACTTACATTGGACAACTTGATTTCCTTGAGAGAGTATCCTAAAGGGATGAAAACAATGAGCACATGATTGTTTTTAAGCACCTTGTTGTTAGGCTTCTTCGTTAGCTCTTTACTGGTGACCATGGTGCACAAGGTGACTGGTGACAGTGAGCCATGGCTAGCTGATAACTTGAATAAGGGGAAGCTTTACAACTTCTATTGGCTGCTTGCAGTTCTAAGTTTTATAAACATAGGGCTATACTTGATAGCGTCAAGATGGTATGTCTACAGGGAGCATAGGCTTGCCGGTAAGGGGATTGAGCCGGAAGAAGAATAGTTCGGAGCATGAAGCTTTCTATCTAACTATCTAAAATTACAGTGTAACAAAGACGATGATGACGAAGATGGAGATGTGGAAGTATACCCGTTATTTTGTTAGGTTCGTGATTAAATATAAAGTTTGTATTGGTATATCACTCTTCCGGATAGAGTTAATTACACAGTAATGTGTACGCATTAATCAAAACAGTGTTATAATTCATGTATTTCGGGTATTGATAGTTGTTGCCCAAATTTTCTTCCGTAGTTGCACTTTAATTATCATGCCACGTTGAGAACGGGTACAAAAAAAGGAGAGGCTGAAGATTATATTGACAGATACATACAGTACTATTTGCTCTGATTATTGCTGACTACATCCTTCTGAACGAGTTCTATAGACAACTTGTTTGACATTTCCCGGCAATGGACTCTCCTTTTTCCCTTTATTTATATCCATATACCTCACGACAAAGACTCTTGAGTTAAATGGTAACTAATTTAATCTGTTAAGAGGGGTTCGAAACTACACAGGCTATCCCACCGAAAATCGAAGCTGTTTATCTCTTTCGACCTGGGAATAATCTTGAAGAATTGGGTTATACACTATGCTTTTGTAGAGTTCTTCCAAAACATGATTTTGTCCCCACCTGCATTTGTGGCGTCGTCAAAATTTAGTCTTTTTGTTAACAGTCTTATGAGATCATATGCACACTTGAAATCCAACTGTTACGAGACAGTAATGACACAAAAATCAGTTACCTGATTATTCCAGATCTGCTGCTGGAATCATTAATCTCTTTGCTTAATTCACCAAATATGTTTGGGCAACCCTCCCATTTGCGTTCCTCTCATTTTTACAGTATCCACCAACATAGCGATAGGTACCTTCTTCGCCGTCTCTTTGGAACCATTGTGGTTTCCATCCGTTTTCTTGTAATTTTCTCGACTACACAGTTTTTCAGAGAACAAGATGGTAAATTATTATTTTTATAGGTCCCATCTTACTTCTATCTGAATCATATTTTAACGTGTCTGACAATCATATCCTCATTTAAAATGATAAAATACAAGGAGAAATGAACATTATGTTGATGTTAAATGACAAGCTATTTTTATTTCAAGAGATCTAGATAAAGTGTGAGATGTGTACCATTCTCTGCCTCGTCTCGAGACGTAGCTTTTCAGCATTTGCCATGTCATACGCCCCGTTCTCCAAATGCCGTTGTGAATAAGCTTATCTGAAAGAGCTTATTTAGCATTTGCCATGTCATACATTATTATGTTGTTTAAGTAGCCAGACAACAGCTTATTTTAGTCAAACGAGCTCTATTTAGAAACCATTGTGAATAAGCTTATCTGAAAGAACTTATTTAGATTCTTAGATGTAAGCATAAACTCTTTTATTGCAGGTGTTTGGGTAAGCATATGTTATACTAGTAATGCTTATGTGCTCCTAAGAAACCCCAATCCAACAGATTAAGCTTAATAGCTTATTTCCTCCTGACATAAAACCATGACCCCATTTGATATAAGCATACCCAGAAACACATTTAAGTGCTTTATCACTTTTCCAAGATACAATAAGCTATCAACTACTTCGTTTTGAATAGTTTAGTGACTAGGCAATAAAATGGCTATTTGATAAGTGTGCAGTGACTAAACTCTTATTCAAAATCACTTTTCCAAGGTATCACCCCCCTGTGTAGTGACTAAACTCTATTCAATATGAGTATGGACAGTATGGCTGAGGATTCTATGCAAACTCCGACATCTGTATTTGGAACTCCGACTCCTGTATTTGAACGGGTACACACACTAAAATGCATAAATGTAAACATAACAGAGTTGAATAATGCATATGATGTACAATAGTCGAGTCCTAAATTTTAAATTAAAAGACAGAAGCTTTTCCTTGTTTGTCTTTCATTTTCTAATCATAAATATGAGATAACATATTAGAGACAAGCTTTTTATTATTCTCTGAGTTCTGTTGGAACAGACTCACTTGCTGCCAGGCTTGTTTGTGTCTCGTAATGCAATGGTACGGTTGAATATGAGCTTTTCAGGTGTTGAATCCTTGTCAACCACAAAATAGCCTGCCATAAAATAAAAGAAAGGAAATTAAGAGAAGTATATCCACTAAACAATGTTTATGCAAAAGTCAGAATTTTTTATAACTTACCAAGCCTTTCAAACTAGAACTTGTTTTCAACCTCAGCAAAATTGAGAGACGGTACACCATATGCACATGGTATAACCACTTTGGACTCGGGGTTCAAATCATCAAGCCAGTTATCAAGTTCTCCAGGATTCTGATTTCATTATATCAATTGATTGGTTACATCATCTCATAATAAACAAATGGTCACTAATAAAAGTAAAAAATCACCAACCTCTGATTTAAACAATTTGTTAAACAGTCTGACTTCCACCTTCAATGGATCAACCCCAGGTAACGGCTCTGCAACAATTTGTGCCAACACTCAACCTCGTAAGAAGATGCGTCGTCGTTTGGAGAACCATGCCAACGCTTTGCAGCAAGAAATTTTACTGAAGTCGCCTCAAGATTGGTAATAACAACCTATAGTCAAAAAAGAAAAAAGATTAGTACTGTAATGGATAAAGCCTTTATTTCATTCATCAATAGGTCCCTGGTCAATAAAACTTTATATTTAATTAAAAATAGTTACAAAATATTAAAACCTTAAGCGGATGAAGCATGACTATCGTGCGAGGAGCTGTTTTGTTTAACTCATCGCGCACGATGTGTTCAAGTTTTTCTAAACGTATCATACTACCATCACTGCATAGCACACACACACACACATTAATTAGTCATCCACCAATGAAAACAACTGCACACACATACATATTGATTATCATTCTTAAAAATAAACTACAAATGACTACCTTCTCGAGATACCAAGTCCTCTAACAAAAGTGTTTATTGCTGTGGAAGTGACACCCCTACGCCTCAAGCCAGCTAGTGTCATCAAACGAGGATCATCCCATCCATCCACATAATTCTCAGTCACAAGACGATTTAACTGCAAAATGGAAAGTACTTAAGCTAAGACTCATTTTACTTGCATATGATATATATCAAGTTAATAGAAAAGATCTGAGAGTGAACAATGATAAGTAAAGTGCATGGTAGATGTGATTATACCTTTATTTATAGATTGAAACTATAACATACCTTACGTTTTGACAAAACGGTATGGGTTATATTCAGGCGTGAATACTCCCCCACATAAGGCTGGTAAAGGCTCAGTGCATCCAGCAACCAATAGTATGAAGCCCGTCGTGTCTCAAACTCAAGTGTGCATAGCTACAAAATACATAGTAAACAGTAACTAACTATATAACCTTAGAGAAAAAAACAGGTCTTACCAATATTGAAAATGATCCGACATTGCAGCTTAGAACATATCCTACTCTTACTATTTTTTAGTAAATATGAAACAAATGTAAAGAGATCATACCGAATGTGTGATATTTTCAAGAGAATCCACAATGCAATGTGCATAATCATAGCTGGGATAGATACACCACTTGTCTCGGGCATGTGGATGGGGAGTGAACTGAGGATCCATACAAAAAGGAGCATCAGTTGATGCTGATTATATCAACTGAAACATATATCAGTGTTAGAAAACTTGCCTTGATCCTGTACGCTACAAGATCATACATGTTACCATTGTCACTCTGCATGTCTTGTTTCATACGAAGTGTAGCTTTTCCGTCATCAATCCTACCCTCCTTCATATCATTAAAAAGTTTTAATGATTCTGAGATTGGCCTATCTCTCCAAGGGCTATTCCTCTTTTTCTCTCTATACTCCTTTATTTCGTCACCGGTCTACACGCACAAGAATCATGTTATGATTTCACCGAGACAAAATCAAGATATGTAACTGACCCATAATAAAAATGCCAACATGTTAAAAGTGTACTCACGACAATTATGAAAGATCAACTTTTAGGCGGTTAATGGTCAATTTTCGGCAATTCTAACCAGTAGAATAGCAAGCTAAACACTTGTGTCTGGAGATTACATACTCTTATCTCTATCACTGAATTTGGAGACACAAAGATATTTTATAGATAATGCATACGAATACTTAATACTCCTTATTTTGTCTTAGTTACTACTATCTGTAGATTATGTTGCTTTTTTTCACCAACTTTATATTGTCACAATAACCGGAATAATGAAGAATGTTTCCCGATGAAACTAAACTCTATAAATTGTTTTTTCACCAAATTTTCTCTTGTATACTTTGCATGTTGACATAATTTCCTCTTGTATTCTTTTTTTCATACAGTGGGGTGTTTGAACTTTTCAATCTTTAATATTTTCTTTTGGCAATTCTTTGGATTCAGGTAAATCTTCTTCCAGTAGTTTGAGACAAAACAGAAAGCGATAAGAGAATGAATTAGCAGCCATATTCTACCGCAAACCAAAAAAATCATATTATGTCTGAGATAGATGAACATATATGTAAGGTAATATCGAAAATGGCCTCTCTTACCTAGAATCATGGCGGCGCTAGCCCAACCGCTAGTGGTGGAGCGGGTGGCGGGCTTGCCTTTGTAGTCCCAAGCATCAGGAAGAGTTTTGGCCACCTGTGATTCAGTGACTGCAGGGACAACCATTTTTTCGTCTTTCTATTTTCAGAAATGAAGAGTGAGTAAGGACTAAGGAGGCCATGAAAGACTATAAACAGATAACCATAGGACACCATGACTATTGCATATAATGATCCATAAACAGAATTGTTTTATCTCAATTTCATCAAAAGCTCGTGATACCTAATTCAAAAAACTCGATTCACATAAAAACCGCAACCTCATAAACAGAATTGTTTTATCCCAGATTCGCATCTAATTTCATTTGACCATCAAATAACCTTAATCGTTTTGATAATTTATTCATGATCAATCGTCTAATTTTGGGGTTTTGTTTTGTTAGGGTTTGATATAAATCTTGTGTGTGTACATGGGGTAAATGTTTGTGTGTGTCGGGTGAGGGGGAGGGTGGTGGTGGTGGTGGTGGTGGGATGAAGAATGGTTTGTGTTTCTTTATTTGTGTTTGTGTGTGTTTTTATAAATCTGTGCTAATTTTGAGGGATAAAACTAGATGAATCCATTGTCAATTTGTCTACAAATGTACAAGTAAACCAATGTAAAAAGACTAAAAAACCCTTTGTCGCCCTAAGTTAAGTCGCCCATAAGGACAAGTTGCCCAAATTATACATTTTATACTTTAATAATAAAATATAGGACACATGGCGTGTTGTGGTGAGGTTGCCCCGTCACAGTCGCCCAATGACTGTTTTGGCTTAAAACTATTTTTTGAGGAGAAGGTGATTAGCACCCTTAAACTCGGACTCTTTTGAGAATTTTCCCATTTTTCTTTTGTCAGTTTTGGATTAGGTTTTGTCTCGTGTTAGAAACTAATTCTCAGCCGCGACTTTCAACTTATTTTGCTAAAAATAAAAATGACCAAAAAATATAGTACAAAATATCTTCTACATTATTACATTGTTTTTACATTTGTTTAAATCTTTATGTTTACTTTTGAATTAAAAAGTCTAATCAAGTGAAAACCTCAAATAGTAGTTTTAAAAGTATTTCCAATTTGTCAAAGTTAACTTTACGATAGGTTCAATTCTTGATACATCACATGTTACATATCAACTTGTACATTGAGTCATTGAGACGTTGAACAAAACTTTTATTAATAACAATCGAATGACTTTATTTCTGAAAACCATTGGTTGAACGAGATTTTAAAGCCCGCGCGTTACGGCGGTGCGTTAACGTATAGTAATCAGAAAAAGTGCTAATCAGGATACTTCTAAAGAAATCAACACAAATTTTATTCTCTGTTCATTAGTCTTTAGGCAAATGGTGCATGAATGAGCACATTGTCCTTAAGTTTGTTCTTTAGACGCGTATAAAAAAATCGACAACTAACTGATCATATTATTAACCGAAGGTTCAAATTATATGCAACCGATATAAAAGCACATTGAAGGCAATTCTGAGCCATATAAGCGGTCACTAAGCTATATGTGGCTAAAAAGTAAAATAAAAACACGCGAACACTGAAATTTCCTTTCAAGAAGTACATATTCAATCATTTACCAGCTCCAGTGAAACCTCTTCATCATTGCAACCTCTTCATCATCATCATGCATCTCAATCGTTGATTGTTGTGTCCTTGCATTATCATATTTTTCATCGTCTCCACACTTCGACAGTAAGTTAATATTAGAGGTGGTACTAAAACGCACGTGCACACACAACCGTGAGATCAAGATTATTTATCAACTTCGACCCTTTTGGCCTCTTCCAGATTTTCTCCTCTTGGCTGCATTTATCAACTCCAGCCTGTTGGTACAACTGATGATTCAATATGAGTTAATAACTGATATGCCGGCTGATGTATGAGGCTATTTTGTTGTTGAGACTGTTTTCCTACTAAACTATACTCAAAATCCTTTCAAGGTTTTAGCTAAAAATGCTGCGAGGCAAAAGAATACGAAACATTATGTTAAGGCTAGGAGAGTCAAAAACAGGGGAAAAATAGATTGATAACTAAGCATTTAGGGTTAGCCAAACAGACCCAACCCATGTTGGCATGCTTTAAACACATACCAGTTTTAACCAATACCCAACACATTTGACCTCCTTGTTACTTCACAAATATGATTGGGCATTTTAAGGTCATGTAAAGGCTCGTTAATGGTTGCATTCATATATTTACATGTTTGTTTAGGTATTGACCCATCTTTATTTAGGTTATTTTCATGTTTTAACTACTTTGACTAATTATTAGTAAAAATCAAATTTTTTTGTTATTTTTTTCAAAATGACTTGCATTTGAATCTGAATAAGGAAGACATTCATTATTTAGCAGCCTAAAATATGTTTCTATATCAGCATGACCAAACCCAACATCTTTTCAACCCAAATCCCACATTACATTGACCCGTCTTTCCTTTGGTTAGTTTTGTGTTTTAACAACTTTGACTAATTATTAGTACAAGTCAAACTTTTTTTACTTTCAGAAATGAAAAGAGGTGTCATGATGTCAAGTTGCTTACATCATCTAAATACACTTGCAGGTTAAAAAAACTCCACATCAATGATGAAACTGTAACAACTTAGTATTTTCATCAATGTAATATCTATCTATTAAATTATTAGATGCAATGTAACATCAATATATACCACCTTTTTAACAGGGAAATTTTTGTTTTCTTCCATTATGTAACCTAGTTTACTATCACAACTAAATAAATCGAAGCTCAACAACTAGCCTATGGTCCAACTATCATCTAAATAGCGTTTAGTATCATGTAAACAACCATAATAAAATCAATGTCTATGTCCTAATATCATTTAAGCTCAATGTACAAATCCATGAAGCACAAATTCAAATTAGCTCATTTTTCCACCATTTTCTTTCTAGATTTCGTACCACCTCTTTAGTACAAGTACAAAACACTCAATGGCACAACTCCTTTAAACGTAAACATCAATCCCTAAAACCGACTAATACCTTAAAACCCTAAACCCTAAACGAAACCCTAAAACCCTAATTTCATTTTAAACATAAACCTTAATCCTAAACCTTAATCCTAAACCCCAAACCTTAATCCTAAATATAATTAAATCCCCTAACCCTTAATCCAAAGCCTTCAAGGCTATCCATAAACCCAAACCCTTAACTCGAATTAAAACCACAATCCCTAACGACCCCAAACCAAGACCAAACCCGAGCCGGACGCACCATGTATTATCCATTTTAACCCATTTTTAATCAATCAAGCACCTCAAGATAGCATCCTAGCACCACCATAACCTCACTACCACATCACCAAGAAACCTCCCAAGCACCTCCATCACCACACTTGCTCACCAGGTAATCTACACCTCCACACCTTTCATAGCTAGTTTCTAGCTCTTCCAAATCACCCTAGGGTTGTCCTTAGTCACTACTCTACAACCTTGGTCCTTACTCCAACTAACAAACTTGGCCACCAAGGGTTTTCGAACCCTATATATAGCCGAGATCCCCACAACTAAACACCCCCTGTCCAATCATACCTCAAAAACCTCATCTCCACTCAAATGGAGCTCTAACCACGATCAAGTGAAGTCCCTAAGATCAGATTTAAAGCCAAGAATCAAGAGAATGAGGGTCTTGAAGCCATTCCTAGGCGTACGAACCCAAATAAGCCCGTTCGAGAGAATAACCCATTTAAGCTCAAGTAAACACAAAATCTTGTTCAATAAGCTCATATTCTATTTTAGATCTTTCATAAGGTTTGTTAGATTTTATATAAACTCTTGTTTGATCCCTTGAAATCGACAAACCCAAACGCCCATGCTTTTTTGGATTTTTCCCTAAACCAAACACAACACCATTTATTATGGAGTTTGTAACTTCAAAGCCCTTTCCATAAGCTATATGCTCATAAACTCTACTTAATTTAGCTTATTCTAATAAGTCATAAGCTGCAAAACTCTTTTGGATTTCAAAAATATCAAAATTAGGAATTTTGGACTTGATTTCAAATGTTTATCCTATCATAGGTGTATATATCAGTAACTTTCTGCAATTTATAACAAGAAGGTGGCCGAAATATAGTCATTAAGTTCCAAGATATAACTATGAAGGGGCTGTTTGCCCAAGTTACAATAAAGTTAAAGGTTTTAATTATATAGTACTTAATATTAAAGACTAAACTTGATAAAAGTTTAAAAATCAAGTATATTATTGCTCAATTTTTAGTTTGCAAACATAAAAATAATAAAAAAAACAATTTTTATATAAATTATAAAATACCATAATAATATTAATAAATACTAAATATAATTAAAACCAGACACATTATCGATATTAATCAACGTATCAACCATTAAAAAACAATTACGTTATATAATTTAACGTACTTTAAAATCGACTAGCTTTTGAAAAATAAATTGAAAATCTTATCGAATCACGTTCACTCAAGTGGAATGTTCATGTGAGGGCTTCATTTGAGAGAATGACTTATTGACAGTGTTGTCCTGGATTTACGATTTAATGTCCTAGATCCTCAAACGTTGTATTGCATAGACCATCTGAATATATTGTATAGCCCAAACAGTAGATTAAATATTTCCATAAATTAAATAAATCAAATATGTATGTTAAACTCTTGTTAAAGTTTGAAACCTAAACAATCAAACTAATACATGGTAAATATTACCCCAGGTTTTTTTTGTGACGTAGCCAGTTACTTCACTTGATATACTTTTCCATCAATCAGGATTTCCCTGTTAACTACTTGAACCGAACTAATTGTTGGTAAGACGCGAATGCTTGAATATAACCTTTTGAGACTACTCCCCTATCTGGTGTACTATACTTTCTGGTAACCTTAAAACGCACTTTAATATTGCGAATATCTAATGTGGGTGTTTGCTGGCAAGTCACCCTTGGTGGGCAACTACATTTTTGAATATCATATTTCTCAGGCTTCGGATGTCAAAGAGTTGGGGAATAATATTGGTTATCTATAAAACATTGTAAAATGCATGTAAATATATACTATTATGGGTAGAATAGACTACACAACATACTGGATTAGTGATGACTTATGTAATTCAACTATTATCATAAACTATGAATATTCACTTCGAGCCATTATGTTGATCTTTTTTCAGCATATTTATCTTAGTAGATAAGGAGCCTCACATTGCACGATGGTATGAACTGAAGCTTGCTAAAATTGGTTATTATTCAAAACTGTTATTTCCTAGAGATTTTATGGACCGCTCTATTTTGTAAAACTCAGATGATTAAATGAATATAACTAGAATTTTCCAAAAATAGACCTCTCTTTTGTAAAACTCTGATGATTAAATGAATGATAACTAAATTTTCCAAAAATGTCTCTTTACGAGTCATTTTCTATGATTATGACTGTAGTACTATGAAGTAATACCCTAGATTAGCTTCCGCTGCTATATTTGTCAAAATGGGGGTGTTATAGATTGGTATCAAGAGCCTCGGTTATAGAGAACAAGGTTAAAACCTTAACTATAACTACTTTTCTCATCAAAGTCCTCCATGCCACTACATTTCTGGAATAGTATGTAAAGATACATAACTATTATACTATTATATAAATAACTTATGTTATTTACCGATCAGTTGTTAACAGAGTGATGACTTCTCCCAACCACCCTACTTTCGATGTTGAGGATGCTTTTTCCTCTAACCATCCTGACTATATCCCGGCATCCCCGGACTATTTCCCAGCTTCACCGGGAAATACTAAATCTTCAAATAATTCATTTGGTTTACTTCCAATAGCTTCACCAACTCTTTCACTTATTCATGATGACCCCTATATGAAGGTCATGCAAGCATATGATGCTGCTATTCCACCACCAACTATGGTGCCTCCATCTCCAATGCTATCACCAATGTTTAATCCTTAAGAATTCTTTCTTCCTGAGGAATTATTGCCACCTAAGAAATGAGGCCGTGAACGATCATCCTCCTCTACTCCTACTCTACCTCAAGCATTTGAAATAAGAGAAAGTGCTCATAAGACGAGTTTGGAACATCACAAGGAACAAATTGAGGAAATTTTGAATCACCTAGGTGAGCTTTCTCTGGACCGCATTGAGCACATGGAAGACAAAATAGAAGGTCTTGGAAATGGTCGGGTGATCATACAACAAGATTTTGACAATCTAGAAATTAAAATCCAAGAGGCTCGTACTCAAATTGCTAGACTTCAAAGAAAGCAAATGGGAAATAACAACAAGATTTCTCTGGCTCA
>BQNB010065509.1:0-32868 GCA_026074375.1 Tanacetum coccineum
AAAAGTAAAAACAATTACTCCCACTAGCTTTGAGAAGTACTCATGAGCTATCTTATTTATAATTAAAAATCAAATCCAATAAGTGATTTATTTAACATATTAAGATTATGCTCATTAGATGCGTGCTTTTAATCCATACTTGGATTCTAGCATTTTTGTATACTCGTAAAAATTATATTGGATTCATAAAACCTTATTTGATTACATATCGTCCTCGCAAGGTAATCAATCAACAAAGAGTTCTTCAAATCCAATTTGTCATATTTCTTTCCAAGAAAACAAGTATAACAATCAAATCATCTTTATATATTTAAAGTTCATAAATGAGGAAGTTTTAATCATAGTCAATTACTTGATTACGAGTAAACACTTATGTCATTTGACGTGCAATAAATATATATACAAAATATTGTCCTTATGAGTCTTCTCTAAACGGAAACTCATTCAAAACTCATCATTAAACCGATAGGTTAAAGATAAAATAAATTCCAAGAATATGATTATCTCCTTATTGGACAACATCTTTTCATTCATAGTCTTTGAGTCATTCATTAGATTCAAGATCTAACAATGCATCTCTTAAAGTTAGCGGGTTCACCATGATCCTCTAACTCATAATCCTCACCATTGATATTAAACCATATCATGAGGTATCCGTGCGGATCTATGAATGTGAGTAACATCATTCTAAGGTTTAACATTTTCATGTTTATCCTAAGTATTATGACATTCTCTAGTGCGTTTTAGAAGCTTTTTGTATCTTTTTCTTGAATTAATTCAAGACCTACAATACTCCCACTCGCTTTTAGCAAAGTGACACTCCTACTCACTTCTTGTATATTTGAGCCTATTCTTAAATATCTTAGCATAACAAGCAGCAGAAACTTTGTTCTTGTGTGGGTTGTAGAAATGGTATCCCATTGTTTCCTTTTGGGTATCTACTAAAATACACTTAATAGTTCTAGTCATTTTTCAATAATAATCTCCAAGAGATTTTTACGAAATTTAGAACTTCAATCAAGACACAATGATATTCATCTCATTTTATTACTAAAATAATGTCTTAATTAACCTTCTAGGTTAGAGTCTTATTGGGTATATCCACGACATACTCAAATATATAACCTTGATTTCTTTAGGAGTTAAATAAGTTAAGGTCATCATGAATCAAAACAATGTCTAGTTTGATTACCCTTGTTGGACATACCATAAAATTGTGGTATTCCAATAAGATTGATCTTATACTTTATGGTTTTTCCTATTATACCAACTTAAGTTAAAAACGTAATGGTATCAATAATATTACTACGCCAATTGCATCCTTTTATAAGTCTTTGATCTAGTCAATGATTTAATGTGTATGTACTAACAAGTAAACATAAACATCCAATTTATCACTATTTGTTATAAGTCTTTGACCAAGTCAATGACTTCATGTACATGTCTTAATCTTGAATACATAACAAGTTAACCTTCTACTTTACGTTATAAGTCTTTTCACAAGTAAAGGACTTAATGTACATGTCTTTAGAAGACATAACAATTATTAAACTAAAGTAAAAATGAGTGCCAAATAATGGTCTCAATAGTAATTTCAAGTTAATTTCAAACTCCATGTTTATGATTTCTAAGAAAACATAATCATGTAGCTTATCTTTTTATCTTAACATATTCTTTTAATAAGGCTACATACATTAAATGTGAAGGAGTTTAGTAAAGTAATAGTTTTCTTACTTTGCAGTTAAGAGAAACCATTAGTCATATTGTTCTAAGTTGTACCTTGCACACAATAAAGATTTCTCACACATGTGCAGGGTACAAATTCTTTGCATAAAACAACACTACACTAGTTAGTTTGTTTGTATCGACAATATGGCAATGTCAAGCTTTTAGCTAGTGTATATAGAACTCCATCTATTAATAAGGAATCGTGCATAACTATCAAAGATAACATTAAATGAAAGCCACATCTCAAAGGCAACAAGTTATCAAAGATAATATACAGTGATTCTTACTAATTGAAGATGTTCCACACTTGGAAAGTAATTTATTATTTCAAGCCACGCCAGAAAAAAAGTAAGATGTCTATGAGTTAAACAACTCATAACTCCCACTGAATTTGACAACATTGCAAATTTGTCCTATATTTATAAAATGCATTACTCCCACTAGATCTGACAATAGTGTGAGTGTTCCTTCACTAGTGAAAAGTAAGTAGAAATTTATGCATCTTTCCAATTCTTGAATGTCTACTCATTATTGCTAATGTGCTTAGATATTCAAGGAAGTGTGTTAAAGTTTTAGCCATCTTAGCTATTTAATTAACTTGAAAAATTGGCATACAATTCCTCCTTTATCCCTCACTCTTTCCTCAAGGGTGTGCGCATCTCTTATTGTGTTAAGGAGAAGCCTATAGACACGATGTTCTCTAGTTATTTGCCTTTTTCAAGGTTTTCGATGATATTGTTTGTCTTCTTATCAGAACTCATATAATATATGTTTGTTTACAAAGATAGTGTTTTAATCTTGGTAGCTATAGACACAAATGACTATTTAGTTATCCAATTTTAGGAGTATGATTCAAACATATCAATAGTTTTGCGGTGATATTTTTGTCTTCCAATCAAAACTCATAAATATGTCTTGTTTACAACAAGATAGTTTTAATCTTGGTAGCTATAGAAGCAAGTTCTTTAGTTATCTAAGTTTCTTATCTATGATTCAAATATTTCAAAACCGAATAAGGATATTGAAGCAATCTTGAAAGAATAAGAAGTCCAATTAACTTAACTTAAAAGTTTGGTATGAGTTCAATTAAAATTTAGGATAATTCATTCATTCCTATGATAACTTTTCATACATAAAAATATAGGAAATAGTCTTATTTTTCCAGGGGAAATAGACTTAGTTTGTCTTTCATAAGTAAGAACAAAACTCTGTTTACGGTATATGTTGCATCAATACTTTAAAGAACTTGCAAAGTTCATTTTTTAGTATTTTTGATAATTTGTACCTTAAAATTAACTACTCATGTTTATATAAATAAACAATTAATTTTTACAAGGGTTTAGGATCTAACTTGACGTTCTACCATTAATGCAGTTGATCTACTAGAACTGGTAAACTCAAAAGGTAATCTGCGGGAGATAGTTGCCAACCTGTGCAACTCTTAGCCTTTATGAGGCACAAGGCATCATAATCCAGAATTATAATGTCAAGTAGCATGTTTAACCCCGTCTTATGCCTCGGGTTGAAGTTTCTGAACAACCATACTCGATATAAGTTGTCCAATACAAAATCAGTAATTATACAGTCTCGGGTCTGACCATACTATTGTTGTATTACCTTGTTTTCAATTCGCCTAAGACTGTCTTAGAGTAAAACCAAACTCAAGTGATTTCATACTTGGATGGAAAATGACTTAATTTTAAGGGTATAATTATTTTGATAAATACAAGACTACCAAAATTATGTATAATGAAGCATGCATACAACCTTATAACACTAGTAATTTTAAAACATTTTCAATTTAGTTTTAAAAACTTCTATTAATAGAAATCTCATAATTTTCTACCACATGCCATTTATAAAATTAGGGTTACCATGTTTACAACATTTCCAAGTAAAGTAACATTACTACGGATAAGGTTAATTCCCCACGAGAAATAATCAAACCCTAGTAACGTTTACAACATACTTTAAATATTGTTAAAACGTTTATGAAAAATTGTTTATTCTTTCGTTGTTCCGCTGCGGGTTCTCTTGCGAAAACCACTAAACCCATGCGTTATAGAACGTTGCAAGAATTTACAAATTTACGTATATAGCCCATGATTTAGCAAAGTGTACAAATCAATATACATACAATAAGCATTTTAATCATGTACTTTTAGTTCATATTAATTTTGAAAATCAATTTTGCATAATTATAAAAAACACCATATTTATAAAACATGCAAACCATATTTTCCAAATTTAATCATACTAAACAAGAATCAATGCATGTAATTACGCAAGAATTCAACAAAAGTTTTCTCATCTTTTACAATTAGTTAATTCACGTAAAGATATCATGCATACCATATAGAATGCGCATGCATGTAACATATATTAAGCTTAATAACCATGGTTTACATGCACGTAAGCCATGGTTGACAATTTATTACTAGATAAAAAACCAATAATATATATTAAATAATGTAAAACATTGACATATTTTGTTTCTTTATTTTAGGTGATATTTAAGACAATATATTTCATTAAATAATTTTCTAAATGTCTTAAATTAGATATCACATAAAAGGCAAGTAAATATTTATGTTTCCATATCTTATGTGATATTTAGGGCAAATATATTTTTAATTAATCATTTTCCAAATAAGAGTTTACATAAAAGGAAAATAATATTGACATGCAACATGTTTTATTTCTATATTTTATGTGATAACTAGGAGGAATATATTTCAATAAATAAATGTCTAAGGTAGATTTTCACATAAAAGGCAAGAAATATACATCAAATATGCATTTTTTACATCTTTTTACCCTTTTTATGTAATTATAAAGCTATATGATTTGGCTCGTGATGCCAATGTTGAAAATCGTTATCTAAAATAAACTAACATTAAATTTATATTATACGAGCTACGCAGCAGATATAGATTACATATAGCATATATAATTAAACATAAAAACATAAACAAGTAAATATACATTTAGCAACCAAGCTAGTGATGAATCGAAGACACTTCGAGTGCACGCACATGTGTAATAACTTGCGAACCAAACACTACTTCTAGTTACTAAAATAAATAACCTCTACGTGTATTGTAACACCCCCAAAATTGGGTCGCAGCGGAATGTGTTTCCGGGAGCGTTACTTCATAATACCATTGCACAAGTCATGAGAGAACGACCTCTAAGTGTCGTTTGAAAAGTATTCTTGAAAAGTTTGGACTCCCATTTTCCTCAAATAGGCCAAGCATCTATTTCACCTGAGAAAAACATGCTTAAAAGGGTCAACATAAAGTTGGTGAGTTCATAGGTTTTCGTAAGTATAATTGTAAATCCCAAAACTATATATATAGGTCTACTGTGTTACAAGTTTTGCCCATACAAGACTTGCAACACATAAACCGACATATATAGGTTTCCTTATATAAAATCCTAAAAAGTTTCAAGTATATATTATAATGAGCACAATATCCCAATTAGTTTCAAGTATGTAAGAGAAATGATTACGATTACTCTAAGTTCATGGAACTGCGACGTAGACTTATAAGTATGCCACTTTATTCAAGGCACGGTAAAAATTCATTAGTATTCAGTGTTGGCCCTGTAGACACCAATCCAGTCGTAATCCGACATGATATAACGTTCGTTAGTTCGATCTCGAACTAGTGAGAGCTAATCACCCGAACGGGGGTTGTCAATCCCCAATAGATCTATTTTATAACATTCGCGCTCACCCTCCAAGTGATTTACAGTTCATGAAACCTAAGCTAATCCGTAATTATTCGAGTAAAAGTCAAGTATGTGTTTACGTCCAAAAAGTAAACCAAGTAGTGTATCTCATCGCGAGATATATAAAAGAGTATGTAAATCAATTTGTTATCAACCATATAAATGCATTTGTAAACAAGCATGTTCTCACCCCAAAACTTATAAAACAAATCATGTAAAACGTGGGGCTATGAACTCACCTTGAGTGAGCAAATGCCAAGTGTATCACAAATAATGCGTCACGCAAATCGTCGAATGCAACCTATTTAATTTAAGGTCGTATAAGTACTAATCACATTGAGTAATCTCTACCATGCATAAGTCTATTTAGCTAATCACCATCTAATTGTTTGAGTGAAAACATATTTATAATTGTAAAATATTTATAAATATCTGAATAATGTAATTATAGTTATTCCTGGTAGGGTATTAGTTTTATTACTACTGGTAGTATATTAGTTACTCCTGGTAGTTATAGTTACTCCTGGTAGTTATAGTTATTACTACTGGTAGTATATTAGTTACTCCTGGTAGTTATAGTTATTACTACTGGTAGTATATTAGTTACTCCTGGTAGTGTATTAGTTACTCCTGGTATTATTACTGCTGATAGTATATTAGTTACTGTTGGTAGTGTTATAGTTTATTTTCTAAGTCTGACCCGACTATAATGATCCACTAAATCACATTTTCATGACTCGGGTTCTAAAGAGAATTTATGCGAAACGATATTTTGAACAACTTTCCAGTTCTGTCCGAGACCCGAAACTCGACCGAAATGGGCGAAAAAGCACTCGCATCAGATCTGATGCAGTGTATTAATTACCAAAAAGCCAGATTTTGCCCCCGCCTTACGACCCGTTATCACTCGCTTTTAGACTTAAAGAACCTCGCGGGGAAGTAAAACGACCTTCCGAACGACTTTCATGTTTCGGCCGAAGGCCGAAACGGACTCGAAAGTGCCGCAAATACCATCTTAAAATCCTGACAGAAACCACTAACTTAACAAATGCTGGATTTTTATACCTCGAATATATACCTCGTTTTCGCTCTAACTTTTTCGTTATAAATCCGTTTGACAAGTTTCTTACCTTTTCGGAATCGTCGTGAATCATACTACTTTATAAAAATATAAAATAATGTGTTATATATACGAATTTTGGACAGAATCTTTGAGTGACCTTGTTGAATCCATTTTTAACCTTGTTTTTATACCTTACTACTTTTGTAGTTAATCTTGTTATAACCTTATTTTAATGATCATATAACATTAATATAAGTCCATAATTAACCTTAACATGTCATTTGTATTTCTTTTACTAGAAACATATTAAGAAACTTTTATAAACCCTAATTAACACATGATCATTTTTACACCAAAACAACATGGTACATACTTTTCTCATCCTTTTTAGCATGATATAAGTAACATCACAACATATATAAAAGTATACAAAATGATCATTTCAAGTAAAAACTTCATTTTCATGATAAAATCCTAAATGGTGATTTAAGCTAAAATAGAACTTAACATATGCATAAAAATGAATATTGTAAGAACATGAAGGGTTCTAGTTGACCTTATGATGTAGGATGATGATGACCAATATAATCTAAACCCTTGTTTAGATAAAAATCCAAAGCTTGCACCAAAGAAAAACCTTGTTTTCTTAAATAAACCCTAGCTTCCTTTTACTTGATAATCACTTGAATATGGTTAGCCAATGCTTGGGATCACCTTAGAATATCTTAGGATGGATGTGTGTAGGAGTGTATGGGTTGTAGAAAAATTGATATGGATTTTTGGTGGTGGTGGTTTGTATGCCGTAGCATATAGATGAGAAAGAGGGAGAGGTTTTGTTGATTTTGCTAAGTGTTAAGTGTTATCTATGTGTTCTTTACTTGCATGTATGTAATATGTATATAAGAAAGGTGGTCAAAGATGAAATAGAAGTCTTGGGACAAAAGGGAGGGTCTTAAGGAAGAAAAATGGTCAAATTGGGACAATACTAGCTAGGTATTAATGAGTTATGTTGTACATACAAGTGGTAAAGAGATTTTTGGTGATATTTCTTGTACATGTAGCTAAAAATCCGGCCATATAGTGATATACATGATATATTTATGTAACTTTTATGTATTGGGTATAAATGTGGGTATTTGTTGAAGCGTAGAAAAGTTTTGGTGGTTCTGGGTATGCCTAAATGCAATTTATCGCAAAAGGTGTACACTTTACGTATCCGATAAAAATAAAATGAACTAAGTTAATAATTATCCTCAAAATAATTGTTTAATACTTGCTTGATGTAAACATTTTATTATTTGATGTACATTTATATTGAGCGATAATTTTTGGCATACGCGATTTAACTTAACGTTTATGATTTTAAACAAATGCGTACAATACTAAAAGATACATTGCGGATTTATTGACGACGTTAATAACCCTAAAACACGGGGTGTTATACTAGTCATGTAGCAAAATATGTCACTTACGCACCTAAAGGGCCGACTAGCTGGAGCACTATATTAGGGCAGGACCACAAATAGATATGGCAAATCATTACCAATCACCTTTTTCGTGCCAAACACAATACACGTAAGTAAAATCACAACCCTTGCATGCCAAACACAGTACATGCAAGTATAGTTACATCACATATATTCACATACCAATCATATAATTATCTTAAAAACAAAACCACGTTTCGCACAATTCAATTTCAAAACAGTTCAAAACACATTTGAGTATTATTTTCCCCAAACGGAAAAACAGTAGAAAAATAGGGCTACGAGAACTCACCTCAAGCAAGTCTTAAGCAACCAAATCTCAATCACACAAGCAAATGCAACGACGTCCGCACATGACCTAGTCCAGTTAATGTCCCATTTTAATCATTCATTTCCAAAACAGTCTTCACGTTTGATGCATAGGGGTTAGACGCGTTGTACAATTACCCGTAATAATTTAGTGGTGTGATGGTTGACGTCTCATCCCAAAATATCTTATCAATCCGATATCTCAACGATACATACTTATACTATTTAAAGAAAATAGATAAGTAATATAAATAAATATTCATAATATATAATTATAAATATATCTCGATAGGTCCATTCGGTACTCTTAGTTACCATAAAAATAATCAAAATATGGTTGAAAATGAAACGTTTACTCATAAAAAAGCATATTAAAGAAGTTTCGAGAAAAATTATATTTTTCGTCTTTTTGTGAATTTATTAAAATAGTAAAATAATAAAATAATATTTTATTATTTAAAACCAAAAATAATGTTCTTAAGTAAAATTTTCTAAGTATAAACTTTTTACGAAATTTTGACATGACCCGTACGTTTATATAACGTTTTCCAAGGTTTTTTAACCTTTATTTCAAATATTTTTCAAACTTTCAAAACTTTTCCAACAAAATTCCAAAATCTCAATCTTTGACGATTACTAAAATATTTTTCCCAAGATAACATTCAATATTACTTCGTAAATACATTTCACTTTCAAAAATCCGTCAAAAACTCTTAAAATGACTAAATATCGTTTATTGGGCTTTAAGGCCTAACAAGGATCCATTAAGGTATTTATAAGTCCAAAACACGTTCTAAACCTAAAACTAAGGTCCATTTATATACATAAGCTCATACTAATAAGTAGAAAATAACCTGGACCACAATAAGCCATCAAATAAGCCACAATATATTTGTGCCTAATGGGTCGTGAGCCCAAGAGCTCCAAAAATCAAGTCCGTAAGCTTAAAAATAAGCTAGTATGCTACGTATAGTATTTGGTTAACACCATTAGCTATAAAAATAGTCCACGAGTATACGCCATACCACGTAAATAATCAAATCTCTTCCCTTGGGATTTTAAAATAAGACGTGGCATTTAAGCCCAAAATAAGCCACGAAATAGCTTAAAAATAAGCTCGAAATAAGTAATACAAGCTATTATCAAAAATAAGATATCTAGCAACATATGTTATTCAACCATCACGACCACAATATCAAAACTACAAAATCCTTGTGTTTCTTTTCTTATTCGACGCAAGCTAAACATCCCTTTTTATTCGTTTTGTTTCCAACAACTAACATCTATGTATCAATATAAACCCAAAAGGACAAACAAAATTTAAATTTGGAAACTTACAAGAAAATCTTCAAAAATGTAGATTTCGACACGAACCAGACAACCCAAACGTTGTTTAAATGAATACCTATATACTCGTAGCAACCCGGAATATCACGTTCTTGATCAAAGTTGGAAAATTTGTGGTGGTTTGTGGTAGTTGGTGATGGACGAACACACACACACACTTATGTGTGTATTTTATTTTTTTGAAAAAAAGATGAATGAATGGAGGTGTTGTTGGTAAAAGAAAAGCATCTTATGTACAATCTTAGGACAAGGTTAGCTAAAATCTTGCCTCCTTGTCCCCTTAGGCTACACGATTAAGATAAGCATCCTAGAAGGGGTTTCAGGTCTTTCTTTTCGTGTTGGGATCACTTAAAAACTCAATAAATCTGTCGTAAAATATTTTCCAAAGTTAATTAGTATTTTTATTCACTTTAAAAATAATTTTCCAATAACCTAGAGTATTTACACGATATATTTACACTACATACTTCCCAAAATCTCTTCTGGACATTAATGGACGTATCGGGACTCGTTTTTCAGCATTTCTCACAATTCACGAGTCAACAACCCAGAATGCAAATAACACAATAATAACCTCTAAAAAGGACTATTATTCACAATAAACCATAAATTACCATAATTCTCATAAAATCACCACCGTCAACACGGTACAATATCTGAATAAACTGACAAACGTCAAATAGTCAAAAGACTAAAAATGAAATATTCAGAACACAAAAAGGGGCAAAGGTTACAGTATTAGCCTAAGTTACCCTATTTTCATGAAGTCCCCACTATCATGAACCGTTAATTTCTTGACCGGGGGTACCGGTCGAGTAAGCGCGAATGCTGTGAATAGATCTATTAGGATTGAACTTCCCCATTCAGGTAGATAATAATGCACTACCATGTAAACGGACACATTTCATTTAAGGAACTCTAGGTGTTTGGCTATGCACCTACTGGGGCACCAACTTGTAAACAACGTATACTTAAGGCTTCGGTGTCATGAGCTTAGCGCAACGTAAATACTTTTGACGGATATTGTATGTGTTACAATAGTCGTACATTTTGGAAATCTTGTGGTCCATACTACTTTTGTTGAACGTTTCCAAATACTAAACTCTTTTCATAATACTGTAAGTGAAGTAGTATCCACTAAACGTTTTTGATTCTCGTAAATACTTTACTTAAACCTATGAATTCACCAACTTTATGTTGACCGTTTTAAGCATGTTTTTCTCATGTGCTTAGCTTTGGACTTCTATGATGTGCTATGTGGAGTCTACGTGCAATATGATACCATTTATCAAGAATTTATTTATCCTTCATACTCGTTGACTTTGGAAAACTTAATTATGCTTCCGCAATGTTTTAATTTCATTTGAAATCTTGTACGACTTATCTATTTTAATAAATGCAACAAGTTATGATTTTCAAAACGTCCATTAGTGGTTGTTCTCTCGTACTTTGTGTAATGTATATTACGGCATTACGCCCTCTGACACGTATCCCATCCAGGCCCTGTTTGGGGGTGAGACAATAGAGAGATCCCGTCGTTATACCGGTTTTGAGAGGTTGTTTTGATATGTATTTTCGTGGTGAAAACTTCCACTATGAAAGTTTTAATGGTTGGTTCATTATTGATCCCTCGAAACTCGTTTGTTTCATTCCCATAGGCATCAATGGTTTTTTTTTTGAAAAATTTTCCATCCCTGTTTTTTACAATCATCCCTTTTATCAAATCCCAAATTTTTGGTTGAAGGTATATCACAGGAAAATAGATCTTCACTAATGTTTAAGATGTTGATATTTTCCTTTTTAGAAAATCTTTTTCTTAAAGTTTTTCTTTCAGCCTTGGATTCGCGGTCCTTAAAAATAGATTTGGGAGATGATGTTTCATTTTTCAGGATAATACCATGGTTAAACATTTGATTAAAAGACGGGTCAGGTTTTAATTTCAAAGTATCATTGTAAACCATAGCTAGGAATTTTGGCTTAATAAATCTTAGGATGTCGATGTCTATTTCAACAAGACACCAATTCACCATACCATACGTAGCAGTTTCCTAGTTATAAACCTTACCATTTTTAAGGGCTTTTTCAGTCTCAAACTGAACATATTCTTCCATAGTAGTACCTGGATTATCTGTTTCCTGCAGCAACATGACTAAATAGAAAAGCAGTAAACTAATAAAAACTAAACTAAATGCAGACAAGCAAACAAACAAACACAAAAACACAATATGCAATAATATTTAATGCAAACTATTCTAAATTAAACTAAACTGAAAATACCAATAAAAATAAAAATTAAAGTTTCACTCCCGGCAACGGCGCCAAAAACTTGATGTGTCGTTGTGTGTAGGTATATTTTATGTATCAAGTTTTCCTATTTATATTTTGCTGAATTTACCTAAAACAACACTTTAACGGGCAGTAAACCCGATCAATTGTAGCTTCGTTGGTAAGTAGGGTGTCGATCAATAAGAGCGGGAACTAATTCTTATGTCTATCAATATTTTAGTTATTTAAGTTATTCTATTCTATGTTAAACCTATGCTAAACCTAAGTTAATCCTAATTTTAACAGATAAAGGGGGTTTTTCAGTCTAAGAGACTGGCACGAGTTTTGTTGGTGACTTAACTCTAATTAAGCTACTCTAATGCACAAAAAAGATTAATCAGAGGATAGAGGAACGGTTCAAGCCTATGGTAAGGAAACTATATTAACCATGATTAATCTAATAAAATGTAGGTTTGTTTATTAGTGTAGTGACTATCTTATTATTGTCTGATATATCATTCCTTGATTTAGGCGGCACTTCTTCCTAAAATCTAGACATGCTAATTCTGTCACAATTAGGCACATCCGCATAAAGTATTCGCAGTTGGTTATAATCTATCTTAGAAGTTCAATGCGGGTAATCTCACTAACGACTAGCTCATGGAGACTTTACTAACTTACTACTTAATGGCCTTCTATATACTGGTAGTCTACTAGCCCCAATCCATCCTTCACAGAATCAAAACATTATTTCTTATTCCTATGGTAATCCCCTAGTCCAACTGTTCACTAAACGTATAAAGGGGTTGGACACACAATAAACTTGTGATCCTATTATTTCCAGATTATTTAGATTGTAGATATGGATTGCTATCCCGGTATCTAGCTAACTCTTTATTTGTATTCCTAGACCCAGTTAAATAATAGGTCGCATACTTAAGCACATAAGTGAGTATAAATTGATGAACATAAGCCAACACACAAGCAAATAAAATGCAATCAATATAAACAAAACTAAACGTTAAATCTTCATAACCATGGGTAATTCCTAAAGGTATTAGCCGATAACCATTGTAATTACAGATACAAATGTCATAGACGAACGATTAAGGTAAACTAACCAAGTAAATGAATGATTCCAACAACCGAACGTGTATTTAGAGTATAAGGGAATTACACGGTGTTTCCTTTATGATTAAGAACTTTGCTTGACCTTCTCTACTCTTCTCAGCCTCTAAAAATCATCCTTTCTGATTAGGGTTTCGAAAATAAAGTTAAGCACACCCTAAAGTCGTGTTTAGGGTTTTGTACTTATAGCTGCTGGAATTAAGTCGATACGTCGTATCCGTTGAGGTCGATACGGCGTATTGGAGTTTCCTTGGAGTAGGGACCACGTTTGTCATCTTCCAGAATGTTCTTCGAGTATATCTTCATTGATACGGCGTATGATGCATTCCGAATACAGCGTATAGGTGATTGTGTCTTCGTGGCTTCTCTTTGAAGTTTAGGCGCAGATACGCCGTATCTTTTTTATGGATACGGCGTATTAGATGTCAGATTAGTAGGTTTCTTGATTTCTTCGTTTAAGCGCCAAAATATGCGCCTTTTAGCGAATCTTCACCAATTGCTTTATAATTACTGCAAATAACTAATATAACAGATTAAGTACCAATTCATGCAATAATTATATCAAATGGGTAATATTCATGGAATAAATGATGCTATAAAAGAGACGTTATTTGATGTCATCAACGTTGCAGAACTTGATGGGAATACAATCATACATACTTATAAAACACCTGAGTTTAAAGAAGCAGAGTTAAACATGAAACATACTCCGAACTGATGCAGAGTTGTGTATGTATGCACTCACAGTGAGTCTTACTGAACCCAAAAACATCAAGGAAGCTATGCTTGATCATAGCTGGATCGAATCAATGCAAGATGAACTTAATCAGTTCAAACATCTAGATGTATGGGAACTTGTTCCATTACCTGAAGGCAGACATGCAATCAAGATAAAATGGCTTTGTAAAAATAAGACGGATGCTGAAAACATGATTATTCGGAATAAATCACGTCTCGTTGCAAAGGGTTATAGTCAACAAGAAGGAATAGATTTTGAAGATTCGTTTGCTTCAGTCGCACGACTAGAGGCTGTTCGCATGTTCGTGGCTTACGCGACTCACAGGAACTTTAAAATATTCTAGATAGATGTAAAGACTGCATTCCTGAATGGTTCATTGAAAGAAGAAGTTTTTGTAAGTCAGCCCGACGGCTTTGTAGATCTAAACTTTCTGAATAACATTTATCGTCTCAAGAAAGTATGGTCTCAAACAAGCACCTCGAGCATGGTATGACAAGCTTTCTTCCTTTTTGATTGAACACCATTTCACAAAAGGTATTGTTGATCCAACACTGTTTACATGAAGAAATAGGAATGACATTTTATTAGTTTAAAGATATGTTGATAACATTATTTTTCGTTTCACAAATCCAGATTTTCAAACAGATTTGCAAAACTAATGAAAGATAATTTTGAAATGTCAATGACGGGTGAGATGAAGTTCTTTCTTAGACTTCAGATTAATCAATCCTCTCGTGGAATCCTCATAAACCAATCACAATACACTATGGAACTTCTTAGTAAACACGGAATGGAAAAATGTGATACTGTTACGACACCAATAGCTACGGCCAAAATCGATGCAGATTTACAAGGTACTCCAACTGATCAAACTAAATATCATAGTATGATTAGAGGACTCATGTATCTCACTGCAAGTCGACCAGGTATTGCATTTGCAACATTTGTATGTGCACGTTATCAGGCACGCCCAACTGAAAAACACCTCAAAGAGGTCAAAAGGATCTTTCGATACCTTCGACAATCCATTAATATGGGATTGTGGTACGCGAAGGGATTCTGGATTGAGCTAATTATGTATTCAGAGCAGATTTTAGTCAGGGTGCCATGAAGATTATAAAGCAATTGGTGGACTTTGTTTTTTGGGAGACATGTCTTGTCAAGCTCGTCGTCGAAAAAAGCAGGATTGTACAGCTATGTCAATTGTAGAAGCTGATTACGTATCTTTGTCAGCATGCTACGCACAAGTCATTTGGATGCGAACGCAGCTGCTTGATTATGGATATCATTACAACAACATTCCAATGTACCGTGACTCAAAAAATGCAATTGCCATTTCATGCAATCCGGTACAACATTCACGTACAAAACACATTAAAATCTAGTATCACTTTATCAACGAGCATGTTGAAAAAGGTACCATTGAACTTTACTTTGTCGGGACAGAATATCAACTTGCTGATCTATTTACTAAAGCCCTTCCAAGAGAAAGGTTTGAGTATTTAATTCACAAGATTGGTATGAGATGTATGACTCCAACTGAGTTGGATCATTGTGGTACATGAAGGATTTTAGATTTGAGCTAATTGCGTATTCAAATGCAGATTTAGCAAGGTGCCTTGATGATTATAAAAGCACATCTGGAGGACTCCAGTTTCTGGGAGACAAGCTAGTTAGCTGGTCATCGAAAAGCATGATTGTATAGCTATGTCAACTGCGGAAGCTAAGTATGTATCCTTGTCAGCATGCTGTGCACAAGTCATTTGGATGCGAACGCTACTGCTTGAATATGGATATCGTTGCAACAAGATTTCAATGTACTATGACTCAAAAAGTGCAATTGCCATTTCATACAATCCGGTACAACATTCACGTATAAAAAACATTAACATCCGGTATCTCTTTATCAAGGAGCATGTTGAAAAAGTTACCATTGAATTTTACTTTGTCGGGATGGAATATCAACTTGTTGATCTATTTACTAAAGCCCTTCCAAGAGAAAGGTTTTAGTGTTTAGTTCACAGGATTGGTATGAGATGTATGACTCCAACTGAGTTTGATCGTTTGGCAAAGTTATCTTCTTGAATGAAAGCTCATACATCAAAAATTTTGTAAATATATTTCAAAAACAAAACGTAAAATTGGAAAATTTCAAAAACAAAATACAAAATTGGAAAATTTCAAAAACAAAATACAAAATTGGAAAATTTCAAAATCAAGAAAAATATTTTATTTCTCTCTCACTATTTTTCAAAACTGAAAAACAAATAAATAAAATATTATTTATATAATTCAAAAACACATATTTTTTTTGCTTCAATCAGTTTCATGATATTGATTTCACAAAAAGTGGTTCTTTAAAAGCTAGAATATATCATGAACTGAGGGGAAGTAAATCATTCATAAAATAATTTTTCACTGCTAAAATATGTATTTTGTAATCAAGATCCATTCACAAAAAGACGATTTCTTCAAAAAACATCTTTCAAAATCAACAATTTTTGAAATTTCAAGTGTGAAAAATAGTAAGAAGTAACAATCTCTTGAATAAGCTCTTTAATTAGACATTTATTCGAGGGGGAGTTATGAAATTCTTGATTTTCAAAATCTTCTCAAGAATGGTCAAAACTGCAAAATTAACAAATTCTCAGTAAGTTCTTTAATTAGATATCTTATTGAGGAGGAGTTATAAAATTTTCAGTTACTTCATCATCAGAAAATAATGTGTTCTCAAAAGCAAAAATAACTTCTTTTGAACAAAGGTTTTAATCAGAAAGGAAATTTTCAAATTGATATTTGTTCAAGGGGGAGTTATAAATTTTTTATGGTAAGTAACAGGATCTTAACTGGAAAATTCAAAAGTTTTTTGTGAAAAATGTGTCTAACTCTAAGGGGGAGTTATGAATTTTCAGGAATTAATATTTATGAAAGTAAGTAGAAGGATTAAAAGTGCTAAAACGGAAAGATAGTTTCGTATGGGCTGATATTGTGTACGAAAGAAAGTACAGGGACTGAAAATGATAAAAATGCAAAATGGTTTTCCGAAGTATAAAATCCACAGGGTTATTTATGAAAGTTTATTACTTTCATAACTAAAAAGGAGCTTTTGTAAATTCTTTGACTTCTTTCGTAACAAAGAAAGCAACGATCCAAATCATTTTGTTAGTTTCTAGTGATAATCAAACGTAAGGACCATGATCTCTTCGATTCCTTTCATGTTTAACTACGTTAATCCATACGTGAAAAAGCAAACCAAGGTATGCTCGAAAAAGAAATTCCAAAGCATACAAAAATAAAATCAAAAGAAAAAGACGAATAAAGCGTATGGCATGTGCCCGAAAAAGCAAGAATTGACACATGAAATAGATAATGATCAGAATATGGTCAAAAAGAAATGCCAGAGCATATAAAAATAGACAGAGTAGAAAGAGACAAAAATGTTATAAATATGTATTACATAAACCTTGTCTCATTTCACTAATTACCTCATGTTATTATACAGTATTTCACAGGGCTCAACATATTGTTCCAGCTGATAAACTCGTCCCCAAATTCCAAAGCATTGGGAGATGTAATAATTATGTTGTGCTT
Source organism: Tanacetum coccineum (assembly GCA_026074375.1). Taxonomy (NCBI): domain Eukaryota; kingdom Viridiplantae; phylum Streptophyta; class Magnoliopsida; order Asterales; family Asteraceae; genus Tanacetum; species Tanacetum coccineum. Next base: position 17,393 of record BQNB010065509.1, read on the forward strand.
CAAAGTATTCCATGTTCTCCTGAATGCAAGATTGTTGGGAAAATCTTACTTGATCATCCATTAAGTTATGCTCTGACAGCAACTGCGGATGTTCCAGCTGTGTATTTACAATAATTTTGGAAGACAGTGATCAAGATGCCTGATACAGAGGACACTATCATCTTCAAGCTGGATAGTCAAGAGATAGTTTACACTGTGGATATGTTTTGAGACACTCTTAATCTGCTAGTGGAAACTCTAGAAAATCCATTTGTCGCACCAGTCAACATAAAGATTATTGAATCCTTTATGAACAAAGTTGGATATCAAGGTGTGGTTGATAAAGTGAGCGCCTTCTACACAAAGTTTCTTGCTTAACCATGGCAGAAAATGTTCAAAGTGTTCAACAGATGCTTAACTACAAGAACATCTGGACATGATCAGATAAAGATCAACATTCTTCAGTTGTTTCATGCTGTGGTCAACCATACGAATGTTGATTGTGTTGCTTTTCTTTGGTGGGATTTCATGAATAATGTATTACAAAAGAAGAATGTTATTAAGTATCCTCGATTTATAAAGCACATAATCGCTTATTTAATGGAGAAGTATCCATCTATTCCTTGAAGACTTGACGAGGATTATCACTCTATCAAGGATGATACTCCATTGGTAAGTGTTTATTCTATAGGAAATGTGCTATTTCGAGGGATGCGAATTCCAAATGCATTCTTAACTACTGAAATTCGAGCTACTGATGACTATAAGGATCATGAGACGGTGTTTATTGAAGTAGACATTCCAATGAATCAGCCTCAATCGGTTGTTTCTACCCAAGGAACACATAGGAATACACCTAGAGCCCATAGGACACCTACCCTTACTGCTGCTAGTCCTCAGGGGAAGAAGAGGAAGCAATAAGCTGGAGAAACTACTTTACCAAGAAAACCACTGAAAGTCACCATCAGATAAAAGAAACAAAGCACACCTTTAATTCCACCTCTAGGTGATGATCAAGAGAGGGATGAAGTGGCTAAAGCAACCATTCTATGTCTCACATTACACAAAACTGCTTTAGCTGCTAAAGCCTAAGAAAATATTGCTAAAGTATAAGAGAAACTGAATAAGGAAAAAATTGAAAGGATGGTTAAAGGTGGAGAAGACGAAGAACCATATGCAAGTCAGTTTGTTGATTCCATGCTTAATGATGATGTTGATGATTCTAGTACTAGGATAGAGCCCGAAAGTTATAAGGAACATCCAAAATATGTTAATGATGAAGATGAAGAAATTGAGAAAGAGAAGAAAGATGATAAAATTGACATAGAAAAGAAAGATGATGATGTTGAGAAGACGGATAAGGTTGTTAAAGAGAAAGATAATGATGAGGTTGTATTGGATAGTATGGAGTTTAGGAATGAGAGGATGCAGACACCAATTCCCAGACCAACTAGATCCCCTAGGATAGATTTATCTTCTGATTAAAAAATTTCTGAGGAATTGACTGCTACCACATCCAAAGATTCATTCATACATAAACGCAAGAAAAGATCTATTCCATACAAGATGAAGATTCTTCCAGGAAGTATTGCTGGCATGTGCAGACGACATGGCCAAATTCGCTCACATATCAAAAACAAATTTATAACTCATGATTTCTTTATGGGCAAGATTCAAGTAGTTCTTGATCATTGTAATAAGGTTGTACCTGAAATGACGATTGCAAAAACTAATAAGATGATCAAAGAAGAGATACCACATCTGGATAATCTTGCGGTTAACAAGGACCGTGAAGTTGATCCTATAAATGCACAAGAAATGATCTCTAAAGAATTTGCTACTCAGGGACCAAAATAGATTGAAGAACTGTTTTGAAAGCACATGCAGAATACAACTCTCAATCTTTATCCAACAACAAGTTCATCAACTGTAAAAAATCAACAGATGATCTTCGACAACAGTTATATTTGGAAATGAAGACAAAACCTCAAGATCAAGCAGCAGATCCAGAATTATGGGAAATTTTAAAGGCCAGGTTTGAAAAGTCATAACTTTTCTCATAATCACGATGAACATCATATGAATGCCGATCCTCCTAAAGGGGGAACATGGCAAAAAGATATTTTGGTAATAAAAAACAAATAAGAAGAAGGAATCTTGTGTGAATGGAAGACCAATTCTACCGACGATGAAGCGTCTATAATAATCAACCCTTAGGGGGAGATTGTTAGGTTTAAGAAAAGTGTTTATTATTAGATGAATTAGTCTTTGTATAGTTTTGTTTAGTTTTATAGTTTTACTAGTAATTATAATATAATAAAGTCTATCTTGGTCAAAGTTAAGTAAAGTTAACCAAGGTTTGACTAAAGTTAGGAAAATAGAATAGGAACAACAATAAGTATAAATACACATCTAGGAGGGGTATTTATACAAGTCTTTATATTTTGTAATTCACTTCTCCCTCATATTTTCTATTTTCCCTTTTGGAATGAAAACTTTGAAGATGATGAAAAATACTCTCTAGCTCATCTCCTTACATTCTTTCACGTTCGTATGATATCTACTATGAAAACATAACATATAACAGCTATTGAATGCATGTCTATTGTAAAGGATTTTTTCTATTTCTAGCAATTTAGATAAAATATCTCTTAGTTTATCTAAATAAGTTATGCTCCTAAATGCTAAATCACTACAAGAAAAAAATAGAACAGTGGACAAATTTTTAGAGAGGACACAAATGTCCTACCCAAAGACCTAGTAAAAGACAAAAAAATCACCTTTTCAAACTTTGACCTTGCTTAGAATAAGGAAAATTTTGACCAGACACATTCAGGAGGACATGTCTCCACCATATGTCCTCCCCCAATGACTATTTTCATATTTCATTTTTTGGCTAATAATTTTTGCTAGCAATTTTCCTGCTCAATCCATTGGGGAGGGCATGTCCTCCCCAAATAGTGGACCTAAACATTGACGGAGATTAGTAATGTACTTAGTAAAATGATTAATAGTTTGTTTTGCTCATTTTTTGACCAAAGACATTTGGTTGAACATGTCTCCACTATAACGTCCCTCCCGTAATGATAATTTCATATTTCAATTTTTACTAAAATAAAACATATTTAAATAATAGAATTAATTTAATTTAGTTTTTAGGAGACCACATGTTCCCCCCAACGACACAATTACCCAGCTCATAACTTTGACTATGAGAAATGTGGGCCCCAAAGTGTCATTTCCTAATTAGTTGAAAATTATATATAATAGATTTTGTGACGAGGCGTTGGGGATGACAAAATCGGTAGGACATGTCGTCTCTAATGAGTCTTTAGTAACAACCAAGTTCGTCGTCTATAGGCATTGATAAACTGTTCGTCCCCCAATTGTGTCCGAATTTGTTGAAGTGAATTGCAACACAATGGTTTACATGATGATTGCATTTAAAATAATCATGTTTTGTATGCGTCATCTTACATGACTTACATGTTGACATTATCATGTTTTGTATGCTTCATCTTACATTATGTCAATTTGATGTATAACAATTAACTTTAGATGCTATATAGTCTTACACATTAATCTCGTTGATTATTGTGTTGATGCATGCTTAGATAAACTTGCATGTTTACATCTATATGTCTTATGTATTTTCTCACACTAGAATATTTTTCTTCGCGTCCGTGTCACAAATCTAAAAAGTCAAAAGATTTGTAAATGGTCTTAAATCTCCCAGAGTCTTCATTCACACATTCCCCTAATCATCATCTCGCTTTCTTTTAAATAATCCACTCTTTTGTCAAGGAAAAGTTAGATACAAATCTAACACTCTTCCAAATGGGTTTGACAATATCTTTAACTTGTGATCGCAACGGACGATAAAAGGTCATAATCGAAAAAATCCATAATCAAGCATTTTAACACATAAGTAAAAACGCTCTCCTTTCCTTCGACGAAAAATTCTTCTCTTAAACAAAAACACTCTTTTCCTCATCAATGAAAAAGTTCTTTTTGTATTTTGGGAAATTGCGATCACGACCTCTAAGGAGTGTCACTTAATCCACCCATGCTACAACCAAAATATAAGGCTAATTTTCTTTCCTCCACCATTTCTGCTACATCTTTAAGACAACCTCATACCTCATCGTGTGATTGAATAATGAACATTCGCAATGCTCGAGAAGAGCTACATAAAATTTGTGGACAGTAAGTCATCGTACGCTACCACCACCCGTCTTGACATTTTTCAGAGCTCGATCCGCTTCCATATTTGTTTGTCTTCTTCTTAATTTATTTTTATTATTTCACACTCGCGGATAAAACACATCGAGACACGTCACCATTTCCTTCAGGATAATGTTCAAAAAGGAAACATCTCCATCGAAAAAGTTACGTCTAAAGATAAAATCGTTTGAGACATTCTAAATCGTTACCTTCCCGCAAGAATCGTTCAATGATCTTCGATTAATACTAGGAATGATGGGAACACATTCCGTAGTAAATTTTTTCTCATTCCTTTTCCTATAGTCTCGATTCTAGTCTATGTTCTATTCCATACGTCGTGACAACTTAAATTACTCATCCGAATATTTTAAGTATTTTTAATTAGCGAAATGCAAATTAAAATGTCACTCCTTTCAAAAAAATTCTCAATAAACAAGCCCAAACTCCCTCCTACCTTTACTGGGATGGCCGCCCATAAACCTGGCGGCCCCCGCCCCCTGATTTAGCCTAAATGAAACCCCTAATATTTATGGGACCGTCGGTAGCAGGATACTAAGATAAATTGTTAATTATTTTTTTTTCTCTTTGTTTATTAACATCTCTCATCCTTGCTTCTACAATAGCTGACAGTCTATTCCTAGACCCAGAACCTCATAACCATTATTCAACTTCTTGTTAGTGATTACTATGTTCAAGTACATGCATCAAACCTATGCCTAAATATCTCTCTATAGATCAATGGGGCATACCTCATATCCTACTCCTCATAAGTATTTATGCTTATTTAGTCAATAGTCAAGTGAATTCATAATGAAATGTGTACTCATTCTCACACACATTCCTTACAATCGATATACTTACAATCTTTCACTAACACAATAAAATCCCTTCACATACAATAATCCTGGTCCTCACATCTCTTAAACGTCTGATGTGTTTATGTCGTAATAGGGTTATTTATGATAGTTACAAGTTTAAAATTTATATTTTGACAGACTTTACGCTAAAACAAGCACTTTAACGGGCAGTGTACCCGGTCAGATAGAGTTTCGTGGTAAGTAGGGTGTCGATCACTAAGAGCGAGAACTAAAATTTTATTTTATCAATATTTAGGTTAACTAAACTAAGTTAATATAAAGTATGTTAATTCTATTCTATGTTAAACCTATGCTAAACCTATGTTAATCCTAATTCTAACAGATAAAGGGGGTTTTCCAAAGCCTGAGATACTGCACATGTTTGGTGGTGACACTTAATCTACTAAAAACAACAATAACACATGTAAGCCAACAGACAAAAAAAAAGGAGAGCAGTCTAGCTAAATATAAAGAAAAAATAAATGTATTAACCCAGATTTAATCCACTAGAGTGTGGTTTTGTTTATTTTAGAGCCAATTAATACTTATCTCGAGCGGCATTATCGTTCTTAAGACTTAGTGTTACATATGCCTGAATACCCTACCACGTAGAATTCCTTTCACAATTAAAGGCATCACCGACCCAAAATTAAAGCATCCTATTTTTTGATATATAATCTATCTTATAAGATTAAAGCAATGGCATCTTATTTAAACCCTAACACATAGAACATTACCTACTTAGCTGCTTAATGGACAATTTATATACTAGTAGACACCTGTCCAAGTCTTTACCAATTGATTAAGAATATACTAAACTCGTTAACCCAAGGTCATGTGGAGAATCGTTTTAAGCTCAAGTTAGATTAGAACTTATATCTAGGATAAATAATAACATTGATAACATATATGCACAACGGAATTAAACAAAGAACAATGTTATCATCAACAAGGTTTTCATCATTATATTCACTATAACAATTACTCCAAGCCCCAATTCTACTTTGATCAATAGTAGAACAGATTACACTCTAATAGTGATCCAATTGAACACAATGACCTTTGGGGCTACACCACACAAACTAGACGTCTACAACTTCCTGTGAAAACACAACTCAATGGTTTTTCATGTATGCAATAAACTATACGACTAATATCCTCTTTATATACTAAAGTCAATCTGAGGTTTACAAAGGAAAAGAACAAGATATTATTTAGTGAAACAAATAATAATTCCTAACTTTTATCCTTTATCTCTAAATCCTTTTAATCTTCCTTAAGTAGAAACATTTAGAATCTTCCAAATCTACCATCTTTTCGAAGAATTCTAGCTTGCAATTAAGTCTTCTTGTTTCACTCTTTTATTATTTTTGTTCTCATCAAATCAATAATTATTCCAACAATCTTCCTCTATTTGATGATGACAAAACAAACAAAGTCGAGTACGAACTTCATCATAAAGCCAAAGCTTCCCCTGAAGTTGAGATGTAATCATCTCCCTGAATAAAACAAAACTTCCCCTTAAGTAGATTTCCTTTGTACCAAGCCACCCCAAGGATTACAATTGCCAATTGTTGAGAAATTTATTGAATTGATGAGACAAAAAAAATAAAAGAATGAAAACAGAGAAGTACTTAAATTCCAAACTAGAATTCCTTCAAAAGATGGAGAAAGATTTTGAAGATTCTAAAAGATCTCCTTAAGAAGATAAAAGATATAGAAGATAAAGATAAAAGTTAGGAAGATATTATTTGTTTCCTAATTATATTTGTTCTTATTCTTTGTAAACCTAGATGATCTCTACTATATAAAGAGACATTAGGTCATGTAGTTTATGCATACATAGAAAAACGTATATGTATGTATTACATGAAGAGGTAGATGTCTAGTTTGTGTGGTGTAGCCCCAAGGTCAATGTTTCATTGATCCTGTTAGAGTGTAACTGTTCTACTATTGATCGAATTAGAATTAGGGCTTGGAGTAGTTGTTATAGTGAAGATAATGATGAAAACCTTGTTGATGATAACATTGTTCTTTGTTTAATTCCGCTGTGCATATATGTTATCAATGTTATTATTTATCCTAGATATAAGTTCTAATCCAATTTGAGCTTAAACGATCTCCACAATTGGTATCAGAGCCTGGTGGCTCTTGATATCTAGGATCTACAAGGTTTTTTGTGTCGTGTTCATAAAGAGGCGAAGGTAGAAATTTCTGTTTTTGATTTTTGAGCAGATTCGATGTAATTAGGGTTTTGTAAACCCTAATTCAATTAAAACAGAAAGGTTATGGTTAAAAGAACACGACGAGGTTGTTGAAGGGTTTCATACAAGTAATGACGTACAGAAGGATCCGAAGATGTTGTATGTTATGTTGTTGTACGTTTTTAATATACTGTTTGTTTAACAATACAAATCTGTCTTAAAGATTTTGTTTGTGTTGATTGGAAATCATATTAAATTCTTTACAAATATATCTTTTGCTGGGATAATGATTTGATAATTAACGACAAGATTAAACCTTCAGTTAGAGGTTTGTCTATAGTTATTATTGATTTGTGTTGCAAGAATCTGGTTGACAAGAAGGTTGCTGGTTTGGAAGTCGTCTAAAGCAGCATGTATCAACAAGGATTAGAAACATAGGTTCTTAAAAAGCAGCAGGTTTATTGTTTTGATTTTGTACAGCAGATGTTGATTATGGAGTCTCTTTAAGAAGATATAAGGAGCAGCAAGTACAGCATGTGGACGACAGGGTTTTGATCGAAGGTTGATGGCTGAAGTTGTTCAAGGTTATTGTGTTTATACTGCTAATCTTAAAAGTTAATACTGCTTTATATAGTGTTAATACTGCTCAAATAGTAACGGATTAGCAACAGATTAAGTGTCACAAAAAGCCATGAGAAGAAGGATTCATTAGATCTATGACGGTTTAGTAACAGTTCAGTGACAGAAAAAGTGTCACTAAATGCTATGGGAGGAAGGAGATAGCAGTTTAGTGACAGTTTTGTGACACTAAAAAAGTGTCGTTTGGATACTTAAAAAAATCCTTACTATTATTGGTGACGAGTATAATATCAATGAGAAGATGTAATCGTGGTTGTTTTATGCTACTGGTTACTCATTCACAAGGTCTGTCAAGGAAATAAGCTACTACTGTCGTTCTTAAATTAATACTGCCAAGGTACTCATTAATATTGCTCGTTGACATGGTTAGTACTGCTTGCTTTTATGTTTATACTGCTCGACCCGGTTACTACTGCTCGCTATGATTTAGTACTGCCAATGATATGTTTCAACAATTAATACTGCTTGATGGATTAAAGCAGTTACTAGTGTTATTGGTTAATACTGTTTATTTTTACTTCGTGCTGATCATATGCACTTAATGTTGCTAGCCGTGTAAGATATCGGTTGACACACACGTTTGGAAAGTTAAAAGTGTAAAAAACAGTTTTAAGATAAAACTGTTAGTGCTATCCGAGATATTATTACTACTGCTTGCTTTATCAGATATCAGATAGTTTGTGGATTTGTATCTCGGACAAAACTAAATTTCTTTTAGTTTATTCTTATTGATTTATGGCTATTATTTTAAGATTTATTGAAGATGTGATTACGAAGAGGATTAATTATCACCTATTTGAAGTTGAAGTGGAATTATTTGGGTTTGTGTTTTATCATACCTTTTAGCAGGAGGTAACTTGTTCGTGCTTAGAAACGATGTGACGAAGACTTAACAAATCTAGCAAAGGCGTGTGATCTAACATATGGTGCTCAATGCTCACATTTGCTATCACTTTGGTTATGTGTCTCATAGAAGATGAGGATTTTGTCAAGAGGTTGCGATCTACTTATATTTCACAGATTTATTTATGAGTTTGGAGTCACGTGGATAGTACAAGATATAGGACACAAGTTTGGGTTATTCTACTTCAGCATCAAGTTCATTATACTTATTTTTCTTCATCAGTAATCATTACATAGAGCCTACAGAATTTGAAGATTCAAGAAATGGTTAACATATGGGTTTCAGGGGAAGCTTAATGTTAAAATGTTTAACCATTTACATGCATCATCAAGGTGAAGGTTTTTACTACTGCTAATCATTATTACTACTGCTAGTGTGAGTTTCTGCTACTCAAGTTCATTTTTCTTATTGTGCTTAATGGTGGGTAATTTGAGGAGATAGAAGGGTTGGATTAGAAGTGTGATATTGGTTTGTATTGGTCAAAATCAAAGTTGATTACATTCATAAGTCCCTTATTGGATTATGAAAAAAAGGGGAAGAAGATGTTAACAGGTACAATTGGCAACTTGTAGATCCTTGGTGTGGCATGGTACAAAGGAAATCTACTTAAGGGGAAGTTTTGTTTCATTCAGGGAGATGATTACATCTCAACTTCAGGGGAAGCTTTGGCTTTATGATGAAGTTCGTACATGTTTTGTCATCATCAAATAGGTGAAGATTGTTGGGATTCTTAGATTTTAGTGAGACATAATAAAATAAAAGAATGAACAAATGGATACCAATTCGTCATTAAAGACTCATACAAGTCTGTGGAGAGTTATTGAAGATTTGGTCAAAGATATCAAAAGAAATTAAGATTCTGGAAGATCTCATTAAGAAGGTTAGTAGATAACAGAAGATATTTCTTAATGTTTAAAAGATGTACTTGTTTATATCTTTATGTTAACTTCCTTTGTAAGTCATGATCTCTCTATATAAAGAGATCATAGACACATAGTTTCAGTATCCAGAAAAGTGTGTGTGTGTACTGGATCAATGTAGACGTCTAGTATAGTGGTGGTGTAGCCTCAAGGTAATCAAGCTTTTCCTTGATCCCTGTTACTGTTAAAGATGGGTAACTGTATTATTATGATCAAATAATATTGAGGCTTGGTGGAAACGTTTGGTAATAAAACCTTGTTCAATAACTTTGATGTTCCTATTTATATTCCGCTGTGCATTATATTATCATTGTTATTGTTTATCCTAGATATAAGTTCTAAACAAATTGAGCTTAAACGATCTAAGGAGTTATATCAAACTCCACAACCTATACAATTACTCATGCACAATGGCACTCAATGTTACTTGCATCCATTTATATCATACAAATCACAATGTATATGCATATATACACCTTTATTCATTCTCCCTAACTATTGGGTATAACGCGTAGATACTCATGCCTAATGGCATTCTACACTACCACTAGTTCTCGAGAATTCACTGTTACATGGCATGCGGACATCAATTGTAAACCATTTCAGAGTTTCTGGTTCATTTACGACTCCTTTTATTTATTCTTCACTATTATTTTATCCAGTACACGTTTACTGTAATTTATCTTTTAGTAAATCGTGTAGGACTCGAAAATAATCATTCAACGTAAACGGTCACCAAATAAATTAAGGTTTATGTCAAGCAAATGTTATGTAATTATTAGGAAGATAATTATTAACTTTGAGCATTTTATTTTTATTGGTCACGTAAAAGGCTTACGTTTCGTAATAAAATACGTTTAGACACACCCCAGAAATGCCTAGACTTACCTAGACTCAACCTAATAACCACTTTTAACCCGTAAACGCAAAAATGATTTAGTTTTCGTGTTATTAAGCCATGAAGGCCGATTGTGGCTAGATTAAAACACATTACTCATGTGTAAACAACTAGGTCTAGAAAATCTTGTACAATTATCTCCTAATTAAAGATTGTACTTGTAAATCTTGCATGAGATTTCAAATCCCTTTTTCCCTCCTAATACTACATGACTAAGCGTCCTAAACAACTAGAAATCTTCTATTATCCATGCTAAGTACAAGTACTACATCTAACTATTTAATGTAGTGTACTTAGGGTTTATAAACTTATGATTAAGAAGCTATTGACCGAAGGATAAAGACCACATTGGATCTCTTTTGTGTCTTGGATACCCGCGGCTAACACACACCCTACACAAACTTAAGATTATCAAAATCCTAAGCAATCTTGTACAATGATCTTGCATTTATGGGATGTACTTAAGAGGTATTAACAAAACCATGAGTGCGTAACTAGAAACCATGAAACCACCCTATTAGGGCACGGTTTGGTTTGGATTAGGGACTAGAAAAGCTATCTAATCTTAAGCCTATATAAACCCACAATTTTCTTTAAACACTAACACTTCTTACAAATCTTAAAACACACTAACTCTCTCCACAAGCCCAAAACCATTTCACTCCCTTATCGTGTTTCGGGTCATAAGCCGCGAACAAAACACCTTTATATCTCACCATCACTCTTGAACAAGTACTGAGGTTATCTTCGTGTGATCAAGGAACTAGGGTTTGATTTCGTGTAGGTTTTTGAAAGTAAAGCTTTCTATTTAAAGCCACGGGTTTTAAGCTGGAAGTGGGTGTATATATTCGGGTTAGATCACAACTTTCACGACACCAAACAAGACTCTAGGACTCCTTGTAAGTTGAGTCTAACTCATACGTATTCATATTCTTACTTGCTATTTTCTTGTTAGTCAAAATGGGTCACGTTAACTTGTGTGGAACAAGTTAATGTGAGTATGAACATGCATGGTTCAACCATGCATGGTTCACGTTGCATATATGTATATATACTTATCATGTGTGGTGCTTGACTATGTTAAAATGTGCAAAGCTAGGTGTAATTACAAGTAAAGCTTATCAATTTCGTTTTATCAATGAGTATAAGGTCCACGTGGAGTTCGACTTGGGTACTTGATTTGCACGAAAAACACTCGGTATCATTAATTTGATAACTTGATGGCTTGGCTCGGGAAGGAGCATATTGACTAGTAGAGCATTTGCATGTGTTAAACATGAGCCATAGGTGGGTCAAATAAGCTCAAACTGTTCAGTTTGTGGTTAAACACCACGAACACAAACCATACGCACCCACAGTGGACGTATATGTCCACTGTTGGGCCATGTAGCCCACTAATGGTTAACATGGGTATGTTAGGCTTATAAGGGAATTTAGGGTGTTAACAAGACTTGAGGACATTAAAAAAAACCCTAATGGAACCCTAGAGCTAGTAATAAGCTTAACGGACCACTAATGGGCTTATTAAACCCAACACCCACTATTGGGCCAAAGCAGGCCAAACAGGGCGTAACTGTGGGGTCCACAGCTTATTAATATGTCCTTGAAATTATTAACGGGGTTTGATATACTTGTGGGACTTCTATGAACCCTAATATACATTAGAAACTAAATCGGACTCTTAATGGGCTTGGCAACCCATTATCGTGGCCAAAATGGGTCCATAAGCCATGAATAAGCTTATTTGGATCTCTTGAAAATAAGCCCACACATTAAAAACCTTTAACGAGTTCATAATAGGCCCAAAAGCCCATTACCGAGAGCTTATTGGCTTACGGATAAGCCAAATTGTAAAAGCAGCTTAACAGCTTTAATAAGCTTAGAGGGGCTTATTGAGAGCTTATGTGCTTTTGAAATCCTTATTAGACAATTAGAATGCTTAATGGGCCTTAACGGGCCTAAAAAGCCCAATAAGCTTAAATAAGCTCATCCGAGCTTATTTATAAGCTGTCACAGCTTATATGGCTTATTGGAGTCTAATGAAGCCTTTTGTCACTTTTCAAAACTTATTTGGACCTAGAATGTAATTCTTGGAAGTTAGGGGACTAAAAGCGTAAAACTGGGAACTTAATGGGTTAAAATTGTCAATAATCAAATTTCATAAATATAAGGACTGTTTTTTTGTAAATATAGAAAACCTAAGGATATTATATGAACAAAAGGGATTTTTATAAACACTTAACGTATCGGACTAGTCATAATATTAAACGGATATTATACAAATTAAAACACGATTTACGAATAGACACCCAACACGATTATATATATATATATATGTATATATATATATGTATATATATATGTATATATATATATATATATATATAATATATATATATATTATATATATTTATATTAAAGTAGGAAATTACACAGAGGTATATTAGGTTTTTGAAGATATGCTCAAGAATTTTGACAGGGATGATCTAGTCAAACTATGGAGTCTAGTTCATGAAAGATACTCAACAGAACTTGCAGATGATAACGCAAAAGAATTGTGGATTGAACTGAAGAGGTTATTTAAATTATATGAAAATGATACTCTATGGAAGATTAAAAGATATATGCATGATCCATTGACATGGAAGTTATATGATACATGTGGTGTTCATCATGTGTTTACAGAGAGAGGACATGATATTTTTATGCTGGTTGAGAAAGATTATCCACTGACAATAGCACTTATGACTTTGATGTTGTGTAACAAGTTAAGAGTGGATGAATATTCAGAGATGGCAAATGAGCTTTTAAGGAAAATCTTTATACTAGCAAATAGACCAAGGCAGTAAGGTATTTGGAAGCATCCTGTCAGCTCAGAAAGGTTTAATTCAAGAAACTTGATGATTTAGAGGTAAATCACAAGTTTAGGGGAGGATATTGTTGATCCTAATGAACAGATCTTAAACTCCTTAGCTTGATGTAAGGTATAGTATCTTTGGATAAATCCAAAGGTACTAAGACTGAAACTTTGAGAGTATGATATAAACTATGCGGAATCTAGTTTATACCACTAAGAAGAATAAATGTAATATATGTTTGACACACAGAACTACAATCAAAACAATAAGCTTCAATATATTAATACGAACATTCTTTGATAGTGTTAGGGTTTACAACCTTGAAGCTATGACAATGACTCGTTTTTGGTACTTCTAAAACCATAACCTTGGATCTCCTTTTATACACCAAGGAGTCCTTTACAAGATAACTACAAATCTTCTAAAATTCTATAAGATATCAACATATCTTCTAACTATATAAGATATACACAGAATAAGTCCATACATATCACCAAATGGGTTTAACTCTTCATCAGTAATAATCTTCATGCAGCAGTGTTAAGTTCTCTTCATCAGTATTAAGTTAGTACTGGCAGTACTAACTTTTACTCTAGCAGTACTAACCAGTTAGTACTGGTAGTTATAATCTCTGCAGTACAAACCTTTTAACTTGGCAGTACTAAATTGAACCAGCAGTATAAACTTTATAGAAGCCCTTAATTCCCAACAGGTCACCTGCCGGCCAACTAAGCTCACTAATCTAAAGGCGAGGATAGGGCATTATTTATGATCATATTGGTCTAGATATATAAATTACTATATGGAGAGCCATCCCGTCATCTAGCTAACTTGGTCCGTATCACTAGATCTAGTTGAATGATAGGTAGCATACAAAAGCACGTAAATAAGTATAAATTGATAAACATAAATAAGTAATTAACGATAAATTAAGCATTAGAGATAAACAAACCAAAACATTCAAATATTCATAATAATGGCTAATACCCAAGGGTATTAGCCCTCAAGCATCATAATCAATATAAGAGTAATAATTCAACCAAGGTAAACTAACCGAGTTAAATAAATGATACCAAAAATTGAACGATTACTAGAGTATAGGAGATTACAAAGTGTTTCCTATCACTAGTACAAAAAGTGGATTTGGTCACACATGGTCAAAATGGAACTGCCACACATTCACATATTTATGTGACAAAAGGTACCAAAAAAGACACCATTTACTAATTAGTCACACATGAACATTTTTATCGTGTGACCATTAGAACTGTATTGCCACACATTCGAACATCATGTGGCTAAAAGTAACTGGTAATATTGTTTGGTCACATATGAATTTCGAACGTGTGACCAATACAAGTAAGCTTGAAGCATTGGTCACGATATACATATAAATAGTGACAAATATTTGTCACACACTTGAACAATGTGACTAAATGCCACATATGGTCACACTAAACATTTTGTCACACATTATTTTAGTGTAGCCAAATTCCGTTACATATGGTCACGTAACTTAATATGTGTGTTAGCTTGCCAAAAAGTTAATGTGTTTAGTCACATTTACTTCTAACGCTGTGACCAAATGGAATATATGGTCACACTAAATATTTTGTCACACAATCATAATATTCATGTGGCCATTTGATGATCAATAGTCACAAAAAATACACATTTCTTCAATTTAAACACCATATAGTCATACTTATTAACACTTTTGGTCACTTTATGCTTAGTTATATGTGACTAAATACCCAAAACAAACATGCTTTGTGTGAATAAATATTACAAAAGGCCACACTAACATAAAATTCATATGACTGTTAGATGATCAATAGTCACACAAAATACACATTTCTTTAATTAAACACTATATGGTCACACTTATTAACACTTTTGGCCACTTTATGCTTAATTGTATGTGACTAAATACCCAAAAAAACATGATTTGTGTGACTAAATATTACAAAAGGTCACACAAACTTCAAATTCA